>CAUYQU010058678.1:0-182390 GCA_963574635.1 Cheracebus regulus | reverse complement strand
TGGCTCCTCTGCCGGGAATCTCCCGGTCTGTGGGCTACAAAAATTCGTCGGAAAGTGCGGCGTCCACTCGTTCTCTGCGCTTTCACTGGGAGCTACATTCCTGAGCTGTTGCTAATCGGCCATCTTGGATCTCTCTCTCCTCCAATTTCATTTTTTTAATGACTGCATAGTATTCCATGGTGTATATGTACCACATTTTCTTTATCCAATCCACTGCTGCTGGACACCTGGGTCTATTCCATGTCTTTCCTCTTGTTAATAGTACAATAAACATAAACGTGAATGTGGTTTTTGTAGAATGATTTATTTCCTTTTGGGTATATGCCCAGTAATGGGATGCTGGGTAGAATTATAATTCTATTTTGATTCTTTCAGAAACCTCCAAACTGCTTTCCACAGGGGCTGAACTAATTCACATTCCCACCAACAGTGCATTGCCTTCTCTCCACAACTTTGCAGACATGTTATTTTTTTGACTTTTTAATAATAGCCATTCTGACTGGTGTGAGATGGTATCTCATTGTGATTTCGATTTGCATCTCTCTGTAGTTCTTGTAGAAATCTTAGATTCCTAGGTATTTTAATTTTCTGACTAGTGTAAATGGGATTATGTTCTTCACTTGGCTCTCAGTTTAAGTGTTATTGGTGTATAGAAATGCTGATTTTGGTATATTGATCTGATATCCTGAGGCTTTGCCGAAGTTATTTATTTGATGTAGAAGTCTCCCAATAGAATCTTTAGGGTTTTCTAGGTATAGGATCATATGGTCAGTGAAGAGAGATAATTTGACTTTCTCATTTCCTATTCAGATGCCTTTTATTTCTTTCTCTTGCCATGTTGCTCTGACTAGGACTTCTAGTACTATGTTGGATAGAAGTGGTGAGAATGGGCATCCTTGTCTTGTTCCAGTTCTTAAAGGGGAATGCCTCCAGCTTTTGCCCATTCAGTAGGATGTTGGCTGTGTGTTTGCCATAGATGTCTCGTATTATTTTGAGACATGTTCTTTTAATGCCTAGTTTGTTGAGAGGTTTTTTGTTTGTTTGTTGTTTTTGAGATGGAGTTTCTCTCTGTTGCTTATGCTGGAGTTCAGTGGCATGATCTCAGCTCACTGCAACCTCTGCTTCCTGAGTTCAAGCAATTCTCCTGCCTCAGCTTCCCAAGTAGCTGGGTTTACAGGAACCCACCACCAAGCCTGGCTACTGTTGAGGGTTTTTATCATAAAGGGATTTGGATTTTATTGAATGCTTTTCTGTGTCTATTGAGATGATTATATGATTTTGGTTTTTAATTCTGATTATGTAGTGAATTACATTTATTGATTTGAATATGTTGAACCATCCTTGGATCCCAGGAATAAAGCCCTCTTGATCACCACAAATTAACTTTTTGATGTGGATTCAATTTGCCAAGTATTTTGTTGATGATTTTTGTGTCTGTGTTCATCAGGGATATTGGCCTGTAGTTTTCTTTTTGTTGTGTCTTTGCCTGATTTTCGTATCAGAATGATGTTGATTTCATAGAATAAGTCAGGGAGGAATTCCTCCCTCACTTTTGGGAACAGTTTCAGTGAGATAGGTACCAGCGCAGTTTGGCACGTCTGATGGAATTTGTCTGTGTATCCATCTGGACCAGTGATTTTTTTTTTTTTTTGGTTAGTTGATTCTGTTTATTAAAAATTCAATTTTATTATTATTTTTCTCTATTTCTTCTTTTTTTTTTTTTTTAGATGAAGTCTTGCTCTGTCACCCAGGCTGGAGTGCAGTGACATGATCTTGGCTCACTGCAACCTCTGACTCCCGGGTTCAAGCAATTCTCCTGCCTCAGCCTCCCAAGTAGCTGGGATTACAGGCACCTGCCACCATGCCTGGCTAATTTTTGTGTTTTTAGTAGAGACGGGGGTTTCATCATGTTGGCCAAGCTGGTCGTGAACTCCTGAGTTCATGATTCACCCACCTCGGCTTCCCAAAGTGTTGGGATTACAGGTGTGAGCCACCGCACCCGGCCAGTTTTATTACTTCTTATTGGTCTTTTAGGATTTCTGTTTCTTTCTGGTTCAATCTTAGGAGGTTGTGTTTTTCCAGGAATTTAGCCATTTCCTCTAGATTTTCTAGTTGGCGCACATAGGAATGTTCATAATAGTTTCTGAAGATCTTTTGTATTTCTATGGGATTAATTGTAATATCACCTTTGTCATTTCTGATTGGCTTATTTGGATCTTCTCTCTTTTCTTCTCTGTTAATCTTGCTGTCGGTCTATCTTTCTTGTTTATCCTTTCAAAAAATAAACTTTTCATTTTTTGATCCTTTTTGAAATTATTTTTTATACTTTAAGTTCTGGAATACATGTGCAGATTGTGCAACTTTGTTACACAGGTATATGCGTGTCGTGGTGGTGGTTTGCTGCATCCATCACCCCACCATCTACATTAGGTATTTCTCCTAATGCTATCCCTCCCCAATCCCCCCACCCTCTGCTAATTCCTCCCCTAGCCCCCGACCCTCCAGGCCCCTGTGTGTGATGTTTCCCTCCCTGTGTCCATGTGTTCTGATTGTTGAACACCAGTGGATCATTTGTATGGTTTTCTGGGTCTCAGTTTTATTTATGTTCTAATTTTAGTTATTTATTTTCTTCTGCTAGCGTTGGAATTAGTTCATTCTAGTTTTTCTAGTTCCTTTAGTGTAAGATTTGGTTGTTAATTTGAGATCTTTCTATTTTCTTGATGTAGGTATTTAGTGCACTAAATTTTCTTCTTAACTCTGTTTTTGACATATCCTAGAAGTTTTGGTATGTTGTGTATCTATTTTCATTGGTTTCAAAGAATTCTTTGATTTCTGCCTTAATTTTGTTATTTACCTAAAAGTCTTCCAGGAGCAAGTTGTATGGTTTTACAGAAAACCATACAATAGTTTCCACGTATTTGCGTGGTTTTGGGAATTTCTCTTGGTATTGATTTCTATTTTATTTCACTGTGTTCTGAGAAGATGCTTGGTATGATTTAGATTTTTTAAAATTGAGACTTCCCTTATGGTTGAGCATGTAGTTGATCTTAGAGTGTGTTCCATGTGCAGATTAGAAGAATAATGTATATAATATAATATATATAATATATAATGTATATTATATATATGTGTTTGTGTGTATATACATTTATACACATATATTAGTCCCTTCTCGCACTGCTAGAAGGACTGCCTGAGACTGAGTAATATGTATATAAAAAAAGATTTAATTGACTCACAGTTCTGTATGGCTGAGGCAGAAGAATCACTTACAATCATGGCAGAAGGGGAAGCAGGCATATCTTACATGGTGGCAGGTGAGAGAGAGTGTGTGAAGGAGGAACTATCAAACACTTATAAAACCATCAGATCTTGCGAGAACTCACTATCAAGAGAACAGCAAGGGGTAACTGCCCTCATGATCTATTCACCTCCCATTAGTTCCCTCCCTTAAACTGTGGGGATTATGGGGATTACAATTCTAGATGAGATTTGGGTGGGAACACAGAGCCAAACCCACTCTTTCACACAGGTGTGCATGCACACACACACACACACACACACACATGAAAAGTGTATATCTTAACCTAAGAGCTATTTTTCATGAGTCACGCCGTGTATCTGAAACATGCTGAGATTTGACTTGTGTTATGGGTTGTCTATGGGCAATAAGAATTAGTTACAGTGTCTTGAGGAGAAATAACCACCTTTCAAAGCCTTTTCGCCAGATGATGTTATCACAGGGTTTTCCAGCAAAGGAAGGCTAATCGGGGTATAAGTGATCTAATTCCACTGTTAAAGGTGATCCGAGTGACTTGAAAATGTACGATTCCCAACTTCATTCAAATCCTACCAGTTTTCCCAATTCCAGCTTTCAGAATCTCACTAATTTTCAATCCGTTCCCTAATGTTCACATGAAAAACTTGTTAAGGCTGTAAATTCAAGTGCTATTGTAATCCAGCAACTCTCACAGTTAAATTTCGCATTTGATTTCCAGCAATAGTGGTTATGAGATGTGGTTAAGAGACAGAAGAATGTATTAAAACTGCCATAGAAATATTTGGATTCTCAGACTGTGATCTTGAGCTTTTCCTTTTCTGTAAGTGCTGCAGTAATGCGTTCAGGAAAATCAGTTCCACACTACAGTAATTGTTGTCATCATTACTGCTATAATAATCAAATTCAGTAGCCACTTGGGCTCCCAAGGCATTTGGTTTAGTTAGCACATCATCATAATCAACCACAGGTAATAATCTAACTTACTTATTGAAATGTCACTGTATGTCATGGATAACTAGCATCTGATTTCCCATTGGCAAGGAACTCAGCACTTCCCTCAAACCCAAATCCATGACTAATCCAGTTTTCAAATCCCATCTTTGAAAATCTGTCTTAGACCACTCCCAATACCAATTCTATAGCAGGGTTCAATCAGAAAACAGAAAACACACTAGTAATTTAAACAATAAAAATTTAATATTAATAATTGCAACTTGTGATAGGTAATTATCAAAAGAGAAGCAGCAAATGCAAAAAGCAGCTATCTATCTCTAGGGCTGAGGGAGGGCAAATTAGGAATAAACTAAGAACTTAGAAATGCCCTCCCTACCATCTACTTCAACACTGATTTGTACCTTTTTGGGAAGGAATGGCTGCTGTTGGCATGCACAGTCTGCCAGTGGTAAATAAATTTTCCAGAGAGCATTGGCCAGAGCATTGGCTCCTAGAAGTGGCCTGCCGGGTGGAGGAAAAACTAGGTAGAGGGCATTGGCAGGCTGGAGCTGGTCTGCGAGGGCCACTGAGATGAGCATGAACACACCCCCTTACATACCACTGCACTGGCTGCCATGCTTAAAAATAGCACACAAAGGAGGCTGAAGCAGAAGAATCACTTGAACCTGGGAGGCAGAGGTTGCAGTGAGCCGAGGTCATGCCACTGCACTCCAGCCTGGGTGACAGAGTGAGACTCCATCTCAAAAAAAAAAAAAAAAAAGCACACAAATTTGGGGGAGATGTCCCTTTAACTTACAATGACTTTGCAGTGTCCCTTCAGGGCTCTCTATTGACAGAGCCTCTATTGACATTGAGTTATCTGGCACAGGAGAAATGCTTATAGGGTCCAGCTCTAGTATCACAAAGCAGGGTAAAGAAGGGTGGATTTAGAGCTGTGAGACAATAAACTGATACCTGGTACAAGAGTGAATAAATTTGGTTGTTTAATGGTTGGAAAGAAAGCAACTGTAGCTGAAGTGAATAGGACAGGAACAGTGTAGAAAATGGGATCTGAGAGGCAGCGAGGTCGATGGAGTCACATCACATAGGGTTTTATGGATCATGGCAAAGACTTTGGATTTTAACCCAAGTGTGATGGGAGAGCATTGAACAGTTGAGAGTAGGGGTGTGGTGTGATCTAATTTGTTTAAAAAGATCAGTCTGATTATTATGTGGATGCTTGACTTTAGGGGACAAGAGTGAAGGAAAGGAAGGCTTCTGTTTACCAAATGCCAGCTGACTTATCCTGCGTCTTCTGCAGGCTGTACTTTCAGTCCTGAGTTCTAACCAGGATGACCAAATGCCTTAATTGGCCTGCAACAACTTAGGGCTCATGCGCTCTTTACTCTCAAATGTTATTGTTTGAGACCATATAGTATGTGGTCACCCCAGTTCTGACATATCTCACATCATCTCCTTTCTTGAAAACAAGCTTGAAATTTCAAAATCATTATGTAGAATTTCTAGAAATTACTGCTGTATGATTGCTATCTTTGGAGAATAACTGAAGTATGGGTAATTCCTCAGGAGCTCTTCCCAACCACCCCACCTAGTGATAGGAATCTCTGGTACCAGACTGATTCCTATTAAAATGCAAAGGCCACTGGAAGAGAAAACATATAGCTTCTGTCAACACCTAAGAATCCTTTCTTCTCTACTCTTTCTTCATACTGGCAAGTCCTAGCCCACTGGTGTAATTCCTGCTGTCAAGTGCTGGCATTCCTCTAACTTAAGATGGCATAAATAGGACTGAGGGACAGTCCCACTGACGACAGCCCTATTTTGAGGACCAGGATGCCCACAAGGGATGTTGCAGAAGAAGCCTTTCAGATTTCCTAATAAGATGTCCAATAAGGCAGCCGTGTACAGAAGATCGAGCCACCTGTTACTTCTCTTGGACCCTGGAACAGAAGTCAGAACTCCTGCTTTAGCTGACTTCATTGCTTCTCCAGCAAAATAAACATTTACAGGTAAGTGAAACAGGAGGTTTGCCCTGGGATGCCTCTAGCTGTTTTACCTAATCCATTACCCTCGCCACCTTTTGTCATATTTTCCCTCCCTCTCCATTAATTTACCCTGAAGCTGACAGCCTTTGGACCCATTTTCCATCAAACCCTATTCTCCAATTTTTATTTATACCCTCAGACCTTTGTTTCCCACTATAAGGGAATGGAATGATAAAAATGATACATTTCCTCTCCCAGTGACTTTGCATTTTAAAAGGAATCAAAGTCTGATACCAGTGGTTCCTTGATGTAAGAAAAAACTATGTGGGGAGCTTGTCTAACATGCGTATCAGTGAGCTCCAATACCTAAAAACCTGATTTAAAAGTTCCAGGGCAGGACCTAGGAATCCTAGGAATCCCAAGCATCTCATGTGATTTTGATAGTTGTTTCAGGAACCACTCTTCCAGAGTAATGCCTCAAGTTAAAGGGCAGAGTCACTGAAGCTTGAGTTGCATGTGTGAGCTGTGAGAAGTGAAGGCTTTATTGAGTCCCAGGAGTCCTGCCATACAGAGAGTTACACACAAATGTATAAACTATGTCTCTGATTCTAAAATTGTGTCACATGGCATGCCAATGGGGACATTACTGAAACACCTGGGTTAAGTGGCCACCATAGCTTATGGAGTTATGTGAAATTTTGTTGTTTTTAAAGCTGCTCAAGAGTGCCAAGTCCTGCACTGCCCCCGCTCCCTGTGAGATTCCCTAGGAAAGTATAAACATGAAATTACAGTCAATTAGAACTATAACTACTATTTCATTATTAGCTGGAATAATGTTGAATAATGTGCAGAATGGAGCTCTGTAAATGCTGGATTGCATCCCAGCACTTTGGTTCATGGTCAGTTCAGGGCCTTCTATTTCACCACTTCTGACAGTCTGAATTCTCAAGCTGATATATCCAAACGTGCTTCTGAGGAGCAAGATATTGCGGGACTGCTGAGCCACTTACCTGATAAGCTATATGATAATAGAGGGAAAGAGAGATAAAATAAGAGCTAGAGATAGAGGGAGAGAGTTTTTGGCTCCGCTTACTATTACTACATGGAGGCAGGAAAAATAAAGTACAAGAGGGTGTCAGGTATGTGTTCTAACTTTTCACTGTGCAGTAATCCAGCCCACTCATACCTGTGGCTTAATTAATAGTTAATACTCAGAGTAATCAAATCAATAACCAACTCCTTTGGGAGGAGATAAGATAAAACGGGCAGAAGTAGAGCTGATGCAGGAAAAGGTGGCTGAAGGCCTGGATAGACCTAAACAGCTGACACCAAACGCTAAAGCAGAAGAGTGGCCCTACACATACAATGGATGATTTTTACTCTGGTGAAATGCCTCCATGGTTTTTAAATTCCTGGCATTGGCTATACCTTACTCCTTTTGCCATCATTCAAGAAAGCATACCAAAATGAAAAAGAGTAATGTCTTTGTAAGTTTTGAATCTGTTATAGTTGATTAACAAACATTTGCAAACTTTGAAGCTTTAATGATTACTGGTAACAGCATCTTACTACTGACTGTGATCCACCAACAGATTATGACCTAGTGTGCCAAGGCCTGGCAAATACACCTCCAACCTGTTCCGGAAGCTGAGGCAAGCAGCAGTTTCAGATGAGGTCAATCCTCTGCTGCTCTCTCTAGTTCTTGAACTTCTCTTTTTTTATCCCCCATACAACTTGAGACTCCAGAGTTTAGGCTCTGGGTGATGGGGCAGAGTGAATGGAGGTTCTAGTGGGGAAGCAGAAAAGTTGGCTTAGGTCAACTTTACAAGCAAAAGTTGGCTCTGTAATTCTCAGAATTTACTTGATCATCAATGGGAAGAGGTTAGGAGGGTTCCTCCAACTGTATTCAGCTAATATATATGTATTTTGGGGACAGATTATATTTTTTAAATTTTTAAATTATGGTGAAACACACATAACAAAATAGCCATTAAGTGGCATAAAATACATCCGTAATGTTGTACAGCCATCACCACTATCATCTGCATTACTCTTTTCATTTGTAAAACTGAAATCTATATTTTCACTACATGAAGTACCTCATATAAGTGGAATCATACAGTATTTGTCTTTTTGTGACTGGCTTATTTTTACTTAGCATGATGTCCTCAAGTTTCATCCAGGTAGTAGTATATAGCAGAATTTAATTCTTATGACAGTTTTATTATTTGGGACCTTACATTTAGGTATTTGATCCATTTTGAATTAATTTTTGTATTAATTTTTGATTAATAACAGAGATTCTGACTTCACTCTTTTTCATGTTTGATATACGTTTTTCCAAGAACCATTTGTTGAAGAGACTGTTCTTCCTCCCAATGAATGTTCTTGGCACCCTTGTCAAAGATCAACTGACTATATAAGGGGTTTATCTCTGGGCACTCTAGTCTATTCTATTGGCCTGTAGGTCTGTCTTTATGTCATTACCATGCTGTTTTGACTACTGTAGCTTTGTAGTAAATCTTGAAATCAGAAAGGCGAGTCGTCCAGCTTTGTCCTTTGTCGAGATTGTTTTGGCAATTTGAAATCTGTTGATATTCCATATAAAGTTTAGGATGGGTTTTCCTATTTCAGCAAAAAGCATCATTAGGATTTTTGGTAGGTATTGCAGTGAATCTTCAGATCACTTTGAGTGGCACTCACTCCTTAATAATATGAATTCTCCTAATCCATGTACATAGGATATGTTGCCATTTATATCTTTCTTATTTCTTTCAGCAGTGTTTTGTAGTTTGTATTGTGTAAGAATTCTTTTACCTCCTTGGTTAACTTAATTCCTAAGTACTTTAATCTTTTTGATGCTACTGTAAATGAAATTATTTTCATAATTCCCTTTTCAGATTTTTCATTGTCAGTGTACAGAATTGCAGCTGATTTTTGTGTGTTGGCTTTATATGCTGTTACTTTGCTGAATGCACTTATTCTAACTTTTCTGGTGTCTGGAATCATCAGTATGTTCTACATAGAAGATAATATAATCTGTGAACAGAGCTAATTTTGCTTCACACTTTCTAATTCACATGACTTTTCCCTTTTTCTTGTCTAATTGCTCTGGCTAGAACTTTCAGTACTATGTTGAATAAAAGTGGTGAAAATGGGCATCCTTGCTTTGTTCCTGATCTTTGAGGGAAAGCTATTTGTCTTTCACCATTGAGTGATGCTCACTGTGGGTTTTTAATATACGGCTTTTCTTATGTGGAGTTAGTTTCATACTATTGCTAGTTTGTTGAATGTCTTTATCATGAAGGGATGTTAAATTTTGTCAAATACTTTTTCTGCACCAATTAAGAGGATCATGCTTTTTCCCCTTTATTCTATTAATGTAGTATATTACATTGATCAATTTTCATATGTTGAACCATCTTTGCATTCCAGGAATAAATCCCACTTGGTTATGGTGTATAATCCTTTTAATATGCTGCTGAATTTGGCTTGCTAGTATTTTGTTGAGGATTATTACATCAATGTTCATAAAAGACAATGGTCTACATTTTTCTTTTCTGGTAGTACATTTGTCTGGCTTTGGTATTAGGGTAATGCTGGCCTCAAAAAATGAGATAGGAAGTGTGTTCTCCTCTTCAATTTTTTTTGGAAGAGTTTGACAAGTATTGGTGATCTTTAAATGTTTGGTAGAGTTTGCCAGTGATGCCATCAGGTTCATGGTCTTTCTTTATGGGGAGATTTTTGATAATTGATTTAATCTTCTTACTAGTCATAGCACGATGTGAATTTTCTGGTTTCTTATAATTTAGTCTGGGTAAATTTTGCTTTTCTAGGAATTTGTTTATTTCATCTAGTTTATCCAATTTTTTGGTGTTCGATTGTTCATAGTACTCTCTTACAGTCCTTTTGATTTGTGTATAATTGGCAGTAATGCCTCCACTTTCATTTCTGATTTTAATAATCTGTCTCCTCTCCTTTTTTCCTTGTCCATCTCACTAAAACTTTGTCAATTTTGTGGATATTCTCAAATAACCAATTTCAGTTTCATTGGTTCTTCCTTATTGCTTTCCATTCTCTATTTCATTTATTGATGTTCTAATTTTTATAATTTCCCCTCCTTCTAGCTTTGGGTCTAGTTTGTTCTTATTACAATTTCTTAAATTGTAAAGATAGATTGTTAATTTAAGATTTTTTTTTTCTTTTTTTTTTTGAGATGGAGTTTCGCTTCTGTTGCCCAGGCTGGAGTGTAGTGATGCAATCTCAGCTCACTGCAACCTCCGCCTCCTGGGTTCAAGTGATTCTCCCAGCTCAGCCTTCCAACTAACTGGATTACAGGCACCCACCACCATGCCCAGCTAAGTTTTGTATTTTTAGTAGAGACGGGATTCATCATGTTGGCCAGGCTGGTCTTGAACTCCTGACCTTAGGTGATCTGCCTGCCTCAGCCTCCCAAATACTGAGATTACAGGTGTGAGCCACTGCACGTGGCTGATTTTTTTTTTTTAATGTAAGAACTTATAGCTATAAAATTTCTCCTTAGCACTGCTTTCTCTGCATTCCATAAGTTTTAGTATGTTGTGTTTTTGTTTTCATTTGTCTCTAATTTCTCTTGTGATATCTACTTTTTTGATTCAATGATTAAGAGTGTGCTGTCTGGCCAGGTGCAGTGGCTCATGCCTGTAATCCCAGCACTTTGGGAGGCCGAGGCAGGTGGATCACCTGAGGTCAGGAGTTCGAGACAAGCCTGGCCAACATGGCAAAACCCCATCTCTACTAAAAAAAAAAAAATACAAAAATTAGCTGAGCTTGGTGGCAGGACCTGTAATCCCAGCTACTCTGGAGGCTGAGGCAGGAGAATCATTTGAACCTAGGAGGCAGAGGTTGCAGCAAGCCGAAATCACACCACTGCACTGCAGCCTAGGACACAAGAGCAAGATTCCATCTAAAAAAGAAAAAAAAAATGTGTGCTGTTAAATTTCCACAAATTTGTGAATTTTCCAACTTTCCTTCTATTTTGTATTTCTAATATCATCCTGCTGTGGTTGGAGAAGATACTTTATATAATATCTTTTTAAATCTATTGAGATTTCATTTGTGGCTTAACATATGGTCTATCCTGGAAAATAGCTCATGTGCTCTTAGGAAGAGTGTGTATGCTGGTGTAATTGGATAGTATTTTCTGTATGTCTGTTACATATAGTTGGTTTATTGTGTTAGGTCCTCTATTTCCTTATTTATCCTCTCTCTGGATATTCTATCTATTATTGACACTGGAGTATTGAAATCTCCAACTGTTACTGTAGAATTGTCTATTTCTACCTTTGATTCTGCCTGAAGTTTTTGTTCCATATATACTGATGGTCTGTTATTAGATGTGAAACCTAATTATAATTTATAATTGTTATAACGTTATAACAATTGTTATAACTTCTTGCTGTATTGAGCCTTTTATTAACATATAATGTCCCTTGTAAACTTTTTAAAATGTAAAGTCTATTTTTTTCTGATATTAGTATACAGCTTCCTGCTTTCTTTTAGTTACTATTTGCATAGAATATTTTCCTTATCACTCTTAGTCTGTTTTTGTGTCTTTGGATCTTAAGTGAGTCTCTTGCAGACAGCATATAGTTGGCTCATATTTTCATATGTTCTGCCAATCTTTGTCTTTTGATTTGACAGTTTAAATCCATTTAAATTTAAAGTAATTACTGATTAGGAGTGACTTACTTCTGTTATTTTGCCATTTGTTTTCTAATACCTTCTTTTGTCCCTCATTACTGTCCTCTTTTGTGTTGAGTTGATTTTTTTTGTTAGTAAAGCATTTAAATTCCTTTCTCATTTCCTTTTGTGTATATTCTATAGCAACTTTCTTTGTGGTTACCAAGGGGGTTGCATTTAAACTCTCAAAATTATAACACTCAAATTTGAATTTATACCAGTTTAGTGTCAATAACATATAAAAACTCTGCTTTTTTACCACTCTGTCCTCAGCCTTTTGAGTTGCTGCTGTCCCCAAATTACATCTTTATACACTATTTGCTCCAAAACACAAACTAATAATTTAAAAATAGTGTCAGTTTTTTAAATTATGTAGAAAATAAAATATTGAGTTACAAACTAAGTTACAATAATACTGTTTTAGATTAGTATTTTTTTTTAAAGTACTAATCTCTTAAATCAAGTAGAAAATAAAAAGTGGAGTAGAAAAAAAAAAAGCAGAGTTGTAATTGCCCATGTATTTACCTTAATTGAGATCTTAATTTTTTCATACAGCTTCAAATTATTGCCCAGCGTCCTTTCATTTCACCCTGCAGGACTCCCACGAGCATGTCTTGCAGAGCAGGTCTAGCAGTAATGAACTCCTTCAGCTTTTGCTTATCTGGGAATGTCTTAATTTCTCCCTCACTTTTGAAAGACAATTTTGCCAGATATGGAATTCTTGTCTGACAGTTGTTTTTCTCTCCTTTAGCACTTTGAATGTACTGGCTCACTGCTGTCTGGCCTCAAAAGTTTCTGGGGAGAAATTTGCTGTTAATCTTACTCAGAATCTCTTGCGTGTGATAAGTCACTTGTTTGTTGATGCTCTTAAGAGTCTCTCTTTATCTTTCAGAAACTTAATTATAACATGTCTTAATATGGGGTTTTTTCATCTTACTTAGAGTTTGTTAAGCTTGGACATTTATATTCATGTCTTTAGTCAATTTTGGAAAAATTCCAGTTACTGTTTCTTCATATATTCTCTCTTCTCCTTTCTTTCTCTCTTATTCTTCTTGGACTCCAACAATGTGATTTACTTGATGGTGTCCCACAGGTCCTTTTAAAAGGCTCTGTTTACTTTTCTCAATATTTTATTTCTGTGTTCCTCAGACTCAATAATTTTCATTGTTCTATCCTTACATTTACTGATTCTTTCTTCTTCCTGCTCAAATCTGACTTTAAATCACCCTAGTAAAATTTTCATTTCAGGTATTGTATTTTCAGCTTTAGAATTTCTTTGTTTCTTTTTAGGTGTTCTACCTCTTTATTGATATTACTATTTGTTCATACATCTTTTTTCTTGACTTTCTCTATCTCTTTCTTTAGCTTTTTGAACATCTTTAAGAGAGTTGCTTTAAACTCTTTGTCTAGTAGATCTGCCGTCAGATCTTTTCTAGGAGCAGTTCCTGTTAATTTATTTTTGTCCTTTGAATGGGCCATACTTTCCTATTTCTTTCTATGGCCTGTGACTTTTTGTTGAAATCTGGACATTTGAATCTAAGAATGTGGTAGCACTGGAAGTCAGAATTCCTCCTTCCTTAGTGTTTGTTGGTGATGTCTTTAATTTTTTAGGCCATCACTGTGGCCTAAAAGGATCAGCATGAGGTGTAAACCTAAGGTGTTTTCTGAGCCTGTTTCTTTCTATGGGCATGTGCAGTCACTTTCTAATTTTCCTTGTATATGCAGTTCCTTTTGAGTGTCTTCTTAGTCTTTAATGTCTGGCTCCCAAAGAAGGAAAAGAGAAAAGTAAAGGGGAAGAGGGATGCCGGCTCTTCAGATTATCTGGAAATCACTTCAGCCAGTGGTGGAGGGGCTTGTAACAGTGGGGAGAGGTGCAATGAAAGTAGCTGTCCACCTCTGTGCTTGCACCTCTGTGCGTAGAAGCAGCAATCAGTATTCTGAACAAAGATCTCTGAAATTTGAAGAACGAGATACTTTTAGCTCACTCTGGTGTCTACACGCTGTGTGCAAGCTGCTATTGGACAAGTGCTCAGCTGCCTGTATTATGAGGTAAATAGTACTTTCTCATAATAATAATAATATTTCCACCCAAGGAAGTCATCCTGGTTCTCTCTTCATTCCTGTCTATGTTCACCCTTCCAAGAGTAGAAAATGGGGTAGGAGAGAGAGTTGATTAGCTGCTACTGTACTAAGAGGTGAAATTAACCAAAATTAATCTTGATTTACTGTCCAAGCCTTCCCCTGAAAGTTGCAAGCCTTCATTAGACTCCAGAGTTTCAAAACATTAATAGTTACACAAAACAAATTCTGCCAGTGTATCTGTTGTCTAATGGGGAGGAGTTGGTGCTCCTTACTCTGCTGTCTTCCAAGAATCCTCTGGGAAAAATTATTTTTACTTAGGGAATTATTCTGAAAGCTTTATTGAAGTCAGTTCAAGTTATAATAACCAAAAGAAAAAAAGCAGCCTTACAATTTATGTAGTCTTCATAGTATTTAATATAGTATCATGTCTCCCCCTCCCTTCTTCTCTCTTACATTCCCTCCTTCTTCCCTTCTGTCCTTCTTTCAAAACCAATTTAGGAGACAGCTTTTCCTGCCTAATCCATGTGGATTAACCATTTAATGCCTCTGATTTTGTCTCCTTTTTCGCTTTTAGCCATTTTTTCTGTTAACTCTTTCGTGAGAATGAAGAAATAGGGGTTGGGTTAACTGCTGAATGAACTTAAGTGTTATCATTGAATTCATATTTCCTGCATTCTCTCAAGCCTTCCTCCTTTTCGGGGAATCCCAGACAATTGAGATAACAGCGAAGTTTGTTTTTGTGACCCCTAAGAGAAAGGAAGGAATACGGAAGAGGGAAGATACAATGAAACCAATATAGACATTGTTAAGAAATTTATTTGCAATTCTTATTTTTTGTGTTTTTTGTTTGTTTTTTAAATAACATCATTCCTTAGATAAAAATGCAATCTTACAGGAATATACAATAGTGTCTCACACAGAGATGCCCCTGAAACTCTCCTTGAAGGGTTGCCCCTTCTAGATTCCCTGGCCTTTCTCAAGGGTGAGAAGGCTCATCAGGCGAGGCCTCTGACAGTGGGGTTACTTGAGGATTACAAACTGTACAATGATATTTACAACAGTAAGACTGTGAGTCGTGGAGCCTGGAGGGGAGGGTGTGGGGTGTGTAGGGGTGTGGGGAATGGCGACAATGGAGGCACTGCCCATTTTTCTGTGCCTCTCTGAGAACAGGCATGATACAGATTGGTTTTGGGGATGAAGGTGGGTTTGAGTGGGAGGACACGGGGAGAGGAGAGATAGAGGAGCTTTATCTGGAGCCTTTCATGTGAGGAAAGTTTTTCATGGTAGGTCTGGTGGATTAAAATAAAACAGCAATATTACAAGAGTAATAGACCTTTTAGTGCTTCACCAACAGGGAATCTGTCACCCTATTTCTTAATGAACGTGAATGCTTTGCCATGGGTTATTCTCATCCACTACCATCACAGACTTGTCCAGACATGCTCATCCCTGTTTCCCATGGCTGCATTGCAAGGCCTCATTTCCACGAGGCTCTGGGAGAACAGCATACATTCTGTGCAGGATGGGACATGGCAATGGGGTGGTATATAATCTGGCTGGGATTCAAGAGATGGGTTTCGGGTTTGGGGATGGGGTGCAGCTGGATGCATAAGTGGCCCGAGGCAGGAAAGCAGAAGGTGCCCACAGCTTTGGGATGCTAGAGATACCTCCTGAAGGAGATGTTTGCACAGGACTGTGTGTTTACAAATCATCTTCCCCTGATGTGCAAGTTCTTTCCTTTCCCCTTTTAAACATTGGTGTAGTTTCTCAGTGTTGGGAAGTCTTGGGGTTGGGGGCTATATACAGGACCCAGTGACCCACCCTCTTTTGCTTCTCTTGTGACTCTATAGAAGAGCCTTCTCTTTTTTCCTGTCTGATGGCCAGAAGAGGTTTCCTCAAGGGGGTCTCTGAAACCTACAGCGTCAGGTTCCTTGGCAAGGGGGCCAATGCTTAGCCTGGTGCCTGCTCACCTCTTTTTCTATATTCCCTTGGTAATAAACTTGAGATCTCTAAGAATTCCATAATGGAAATTCTCCAGACCCAAACAGTGAATAAGAACCATTCTGTCAATTTCACAGAGAAATGACCCTCTCTTAAAACCTACAAGCTCTTCCACCCAGAGCTTTTTTTGATAATGACCTTGGTCTGAGGTGTGTGAGTGAATTTTAGAAATGAATGTATAATGTATGTCTGATTCATGCCAGGGGAAGTGGCATGGTCCCCTTTCTGGGATCCCTACAAACTCAAATTCCTTAGCTCCTGAGAATTGGGGTGCAAGGGGTGCCCTGCAAAGGTGAAGGTGTCCCTGTGCAGCAGCCAGTAACTGATCTGAAGGGAGAGGACTTGGCTCTGGGGATGTAACATTTCAAACCTTCATGTAATTACCTCGTCTTCATCTTTTCTTCCTCATTCTTAGTAGACATGTTGGAGAATTTTCATGAAAGATGCTAACTGTGACTCCTCCCAGTGCTCAACAGATTTGTCACTCTTCATCCACTGAGCTGCAAGAGCTAGAGTGTTTTCAGAGGTGACTGAAGGCTTCTCATATACCCCACAAAGACCACGGATCTTTACCACTTCAGGTGCAGTGGTTCAAACCTCTTAAAGTCATCCCAGGACAAAGTGTTGTTTGTAGTACTCTCTCAATGTACATGAATGGTATTTATCTCATAATAATGAGGTTCTGATGGCACTACTTCCACCCAGGAGCATCACTCTGCTGCGCCCTCCTTGTCTGTGTATACAGTGCTCGCCCTTGCAGGAGTAGGAAAGTCCCTTACCTAGAGCTCAGCCCCAGCCCTTGGGCCTGAATGGTATGTGTCCTGGGGTGGGGGTGTGGGGGATAGGTCAAGCATCCCCCACAATAATGTAAAGGTGTCGCAGAAACCCATTGATCTGTTATATTGCTATCTGGCTCCACGAAGAAACGCTTCATTGCTTTGACATAAAAATAAACGACTGAACTAAGTTAAACCAAGAAGTGGCTTCACAAAGAGGTTGTGTAGCATCTGTCCATGGGACTCCCTTCCATACACCATCTTTCTCACTACGTTTTGGGGAGGACAGGGAGCTGGGGCTGGGGAGGGCAGTGGGAAGAGGGAGCTCTGCTCAGGGACAGGGAAAGGTGCCCCAACCCCATCTTCTTTCCCTCCTGTCTTTCCCTTCAACCTCCTCAAATTGTAGCTGCTGGAGAACCTGGACTCTGGCAGCCAAGGGCCTCCCTGTGAGTGAGGTTCGGGCTTCCCCACCTGTCTTTGCACAGGAGCCTGTGTCTGGTGGCACCTGGACAGCATGAGGGGAGGGACATCAGCAGAGGGGAGACAGGGTGGCAGACACCCTCACACCCCGCCAGTTAGGCTGATGTGGCTGGGACAACACCCCCAGATGGAACATGCACTTTTCTCACCTTCCCAAATAGATCCTCGAGATGTCAGCGGCTCCACCACACTGGTTACTGTGGGGGCTGAGCTGAACACATCCTTCCATGAAATGGGAAGAGACACAGAGGGAGTCAAAATATGCCCTTTTCTTGCCTCCATTCACCCCCTAGTCCTCTCTGTGCTGACATTTGCCTCAGAGCAGGTCTTCTTTAAAACATGGAATTGGCCCAGAACCCATCAGCAAGTTTCCTCCCTTGGGGTTTAAAGAGGTCTTCTGGGAGTCAGCAGGCCCATTTTGTGGGCTCTTTGCTGAATTGTTTCTAAATCCTTGACAATGATATTTAATTATTGTAAGCCTCTAGGGACCGAGATACCATCATCCTCCTTTGCCACCCTTTCCATGATGGTTTGATGAGGCTAAAACCCCGATGACCAGGGTTCCACTCTACCCTTGACCTACATTCTTGTTCTATTTCTTTGCCTTTAGCAGTGGTGACTGTGTACCTCAGGGCTCGCAGCCACCATCCTTTGGGTAACTTCCAAAGTCCTCATTTTCAAGGTGTCCCTATTTCTCAGGAGATGAACTTGGGCATGGAAAGACCTGCTTTTCCTGAGGTTGCCCCCTGTCTTCAGCTGGGTGGTCAGGAGACATGCTGGGTAGAGAAAACCTGGGAGAAAGTGACAGGCAGCTTTGCTCCAGA
The DNA here is from genome assembly GCA_963574635.1 of Cheracebus regulus. NCBI lineage: Eukaryota > Metazoa > Chordata > Mammalia > Primates > Pitheciidae > Cheracebus > Cheracebus regulus. The sequence goes on along the minus strand of CAUYQU010058678.1, from coordinate 164,287 downwards.
CAAGCACCTGGAATTTGAAACTGGGAAACAGGAGAATGAGAGACATTGCCTTGCTCCTTTGAATGGATTTTCCAGTCAGAGTGAGGCCTACTGGGTTAAGAAGAAGAAAAGGGGTTATAACTAATACCTTCTGAATCAAAGCTGGGACAAGATCACCAAGGTCTGGAAATGAAAGAGGCAGGGCTGGTCAGAGGACAAAGAATTAAGTTGACCAAACTGCAGCCCTTAAACTGTGTTTCAAGTCCCTTGGGCCCTCAGCCCTTGGCTGTTTCCTCCTTCGACTCAGGGGCTGTCAGGAGGGGTATGGAAGGTGTGACAATTATGTTTTAAAAGGTCATGGGGAAAATTCCATTTTAGGTGGAGAGTAGACATCACTTTGAAACTCGTGGCTGCAGTTCGTTGATGTCACTCAATGCTGTGCCAGTCTGTTCTGATGACAGGCAGCATATGTCAGTCTTATTTTAGTGGATCAGGTCAGTCTAGGCAAGTCCTCTTGCCCTAGACAGGGACTCCTGTCTGTACTTCTTGGTAGAAATCTTGGGAACTTTTCAAAGGATGATACCTAAACTCAATTGCTAGAGGACCTTGATGGCACTGAAAAGGAATCAAGAAAGTTTGGATGACTTGGGTGTGGAGATCCATGAAGAAACTGTGTCTAGGCTGTGTTAACCGGGGAGTATTGAGCACATTTCTCCACTTTTTCATGAATCAGTCGAGCAAGTCATCATAGAGGAATGGACTCGTCCTTATTTTAACTTCTGGCTTGCTCATATATGTGCCAAGAGGGGCTGAGGGAACATTAGGACTGGAAGAGATTCAATGGGTCAATTCTGGGCAAATGGTTGGGTTGGGTCTTGTTTTCCCCAAAGCAGGGCCTTTTCAATCACTGTTGACACACAGTTGAAGGACACAGCACCAACAGAGTAGGGATATGTAAATGAGCATCAGAGATGCCCTCACAGAATCCATCCCCACCCGCACTGTGAGCTCCTGATGCCTCTTCCCTTGTCCTGGCCCCCTCCTTGGCAGCCCAAACATGAGGGCAGGCCTGAAGGCAAGGCAGCTCCAGAGTGAGGAAGGGATGGAGAAAGGAGCACGCAGAGGTGACTTTCAGATGGCCGGGGGTTTCACCAGTTCCTTTCTGGAGCCCCTGCTGTCCTCATCAGGTAGAACAGATTCCTGAAGTGAGGATGCCCCTCCCTTCAAGCAGCCTGACTTTAATTTCATCCTCCTGGTTAGTGTACACTTTTCTAAGGAACACAAAGAGAAAAATCTGAGTGGTGGGAGTGAAGGACAAGCCAGCCAACTTTTCCATGGGGGATGCACACGTCAGCCCGGAGACTGAGGGCTGGTCAGAATGCCCCTCTACGCCTCACAGTGAAGGGCTGTTCTTGGAGAAGTAACAAATCAGAGGACCAGAGCAGAGTGGACACAGTGAAGACTGGAATAAAATAGGTCCTGGTCTCACAGCAGGAGGCGGTACGAACATACCCAGCAAACGATTTTGGAAAAACAGGGAAATGGAAGTGAACACAAGATATGCAAAACAGTAATGTCCAAACCTGTTTGCGGAGAGCAGAATAATGACTACACTGGTGATACCTTTGCTCATTGTGCAAATTAGAAAACTCATTCCCTTTCCCCCAACCACATATAGAAAAGCACTTAAGAGTTCAAAGGTGAAGCTTGGCACACTCCAAATACAAAATGATTTACTTTACATGCAGCAAAATATACAAGAAGTGAATCCAAAAACCAACTTAATTCAATTCATTATATTCGCTTGGCACAATTGCAATTCAGTTTTAAAAAAATATTTGAAAAATACTGAAACTGACCTGAATTCAAGTATAACGGTTTCTTCAACAGAAACATTATCAATGCAATAAAACATTACATGGAATATATTGAAGCAAAATGCCTTCTTGTGTTTTCCCCTTAAATTTCTGTGTCTTTTTTTTAAAATACAGCTTTAATGTCAACACAACTCACAATTGTATTTTTAAGTGAATATTATTGCATTGTTTTTGCATATCTTGTGGGACAGAAAATGCAAAGAGTTACTGATTCCCATTTCAGAAGCAGAGACAGTGGTTTGTTTTTGCTTTCAAATGGCCCCAGATTCAGATCTTCCCACAGTTAAACCAGAAAGGGGGGACTGCGTAGCCACTGGTGTGCGTGGGCATATGGTGTGGGTGCATATACATAGGTAGGACATATGCGCACAGATAACCCACCACACACACATGCGTCGCACACTCACAGAGTCTCTCGCACATGCTCCTCTCTCCCAAACCCACCCGTACACCCAGCATAAAAAGGAACCCAACTCTATCACCCACATGTGCAAGACCATATCAAGTGCATTGCCAATTACCTTTCCATTAGAAAACTGAACCAAACCAGAACAAAAATATGTTATACCTAAGGAAATGATAACAAATTATTGGGCATACACAATGGTTGGTAAAACTCTCCTACAGTGGCTTCTATTGAACCTCCGTGGGAAAAGGAAACGACAATCCTTTAAATAATACAAGAAAACCGAACCTGATGTACATTGGCAAAAGTGAAAACAGAAAGGTGAGGGTGCTACAGGACTTTGTAAACACTCTTCTTCCTCCCTTCCCCCTGGGGGGGGGGAAAAAAAAACCCAAACCCAAACCAAAACAAAACAAAAAACCCAAAAAACCGAAAACTGCAACATGCTGTCAAGAAAAGTGTCAAACCACAAAACGAAAGAGCGCTCAGCGGAAGCTCAGCACCACCTGGTTGGGCGGAGCCGGCGGCCCCTTCCCAGCAGCGCAGCTCCTCCCTGGCGCTGCCTGCGGGCGGCTGGCCGGGAGCCCGGCGTGGCCTGTGCCTGTCGGGCGATCCCGTCGTGGGTAACGGGGACGGGTGGAGGTGAGCGGCATCGCGGCCGGCCCAACGCCCATCCCCAAAGCTCCGCGCCCCTGGCGGCCTCCTCCTCCCTCTCCCGGCCCGGGCGGGGTCCTCCTGGAAGTCCTGCCCCGCTCCCTTCTCCAAATCCGCAGGGCCCTGGCTCTAGGGAGACAGCGAGGCTCGTACAGAATATGTGCAAATGGTTTCTACAAGCAGAGTCGAAAGACACCCGTTTGCTGTAGGGTCCTTTTGGTGAGGGCGCGTGGGAAGCCGGGGTGCTCTCCCCGCAGAGGCGCAGCTGGTTCCGGGGTCTGCGGGCTTGGGGAGGGCAGACGCCTTCCTCGCGCCCCGGAACCCTCGCCGCCTCCTCTCCCCGCGTCTGCGGACGCAGCCGGGCGCCCTCCTCCCGGAGGGCGGCTCACGCACCCAGGCTCCGCGTCTTGTCCCAACAGAAATGAATGAAGACGCTGTTCCGGTTAACTCCAGGTCACGAGAACAGTGAGGCACTTCTGAAACGAACCCATTAGGAACACTGAAACAAATAAAAAAAAGCCCGCATCTGGCAGCGCCCACTACAGGCTGCTGACGTACACCCTGCTGTCCTGGAGCTCCTCCTCACTCAGCCGCCCGCGCGCGCGCACACAGCCCGCGTCCTCTTCGCCCCCGGCTCGGTCCTGCCCGGCGTCCCTGCAGTTCACAAAGGGTAAGAGGGCGCCATTGGGGCTCTGTGGGGCGCCCCTGCTGAGGATGTTGTCGGCCGCGCTCTCCATCTCCTCTATGGTCATGTCACAGGCGTCGGCCAGCTCCTGGGTGGTGACCTCGATGAACTTGGGATCTTGAGCAAACTGCCCCAGTCCTTCTGAAATCAAGACCTGGAGGAGCAGGGTGGGAGCCATGGAGAACCAAAGGAACGTTATTCCTGGAGCCCAGCTCCTCTTGAGAGCTAGAGCCAGGGGTATCTGGTGGGTCACTTGGGGAAGTGTGCATGTGTGTGTGTGTGAGTGGCACCCATAGGGAACAAGTAGAGATGGCGCATCTGCCAAAAGAATTAGGGATATCGAGGCCAGAGGAGAGAATTTTGGCTAGACTGGCCAAACAGTCATCAAATATATAAAGACTAGGCTTATGGCCCAGCACTGTGGCTCACACCTGTCACCCAGCACCTTGGGAAACCCAGGCAGAAGGACTGCTTGAGCCCAGGAATTTGAGATCGTCCAGGCAACACAGGGAAACTTCATCTCTACAAAAAATTTAAAAACATTTGACTGGGTGTGGTGATGCATGCCTGTGGTTCCAGCAAGGCCAGAGGCTGAGATGGGAGGATCATTTGACCCCAGGAGGCCAGGCTGCAGTGAGCTGTGATTACACCACTACACTCGAGCCTGGGTGACAGAGCAAGAACCCTTCTCAAAAGACAACAAAACCAAAACAAAAACCAGAGTAGGCTTGGCTCACAGAGGGGCCCGGGGATGCGGGGGTGCCCTGCTGCTTTATCGGCAGACCCTAGCCTGCCTCTCTCCTTTCTGACACCCACAGAGCCTTTATACTATTCTTTCAGAGAAACCATCCTCCCTGGTGAAACTGTCGAGACAGGCCCACTGCCCATTCCCTGCTGCTGCCTTTCCAGGGGTGAGGCATCTGTGCAAAAACTGTGCGTGCTCCTGCCCTGCTTCTGCTAGGAAAGGCCAGCAGGTGATCCCCAAACTTCTCTGTCCTCCTTACCGGCGGCTTAGTGCCCAGCTATAGGAAAATTGGCTCCTGAGCCAGGAGGTGGAAGGATGCTGAGTGCAGCCTGGCACTCACTCCCCCAGGCATCTGTTTGTCTTGCTCCTTGCCCACGCCGCTCATTCTCTCCTTACCCTGCTTAGTTTTTCTTTGGCACTCCTGACTTTCCTGATATGTTATATATGTGTGTGTTTATTATCTGTTTCTCCTCACCACAACGTTAACTCATGAGAGCAGAAGCTGTGTTTCTCAGCTGTGTCCCTGTACCTAGAACAGCGCCTGCAGATGGTAGGCACTTAGGGGAGGTCTGTGAAATGAATGAAGGATGGCCAAGGCCACAGGAAATACCAAATTAACTCCCCACCTCCTGAATGACAGCCTGATGTCCAGATGAGCACAGCCTCTGCTTGGCTATGTCTGGTGATGGGGGCTCACTACTTTTCAGGCAAGCCCTTCTCATTTTGGAAGAGGCCAGTTGGGAAGGTCTTCCACATGTGAGCTGAAATCTGCCTGCTGGTGGGTTGAGCCAGTCTCTCTGCCACCTCTCCCCATCCCTCCCACTGCAGGTGTGAGAAGTGCATCGCACTCTCCACAGTCACCTCCTCTCCAGGTTTTCTTCCCTAATTCCCTGAAGCGGTTCTCCTAGAAAATGGTGTCTAGGATCCTTGCCATTCTGGTCATCCTCTATTGGGCTTGTTCCAATGTGTCAAAGGTCCCTAATAATGTGGTGCCAGGATTGCACTAGATGCTCTGACCAGGCAGAGCACATGGGACTGAAAGCTCTCTTGTTCTAGTGTCTCTGAACCTGGCTATGCATCAAAATCATTGAAGAGCTTTAACTATCAGTTAATCTGTCCTCATTTCCAAAGCTCCCCAGGTGATTCTCATGGGTAGTCAGGCCTGAGCGCCTTGGATCTGGCCTGTCTGTGTAGAAAGGCAGCCAAGCTCACATTTGCGTGTTAAGCAGATGCAGCACGTAGGTCTATGGCAGGGACGAGTTGCTCAGTGATTTCTGTCGTCCTCTGCAGTGGGCCTGGCCTCAGGAGAGCCCATGGCATCTCATGTGGGCACGGCTTTCCACACGCCCATCCTCCTGCAGCCCTGACGGGGTGGGTCATTCTGCTCAGATATTGACTGCAATGAATTTGGAAAGAGCCAGGTGCTCCCTTCACAGCTCCACATGCCAAGTCTCCTTGTTGCCCGTGGCCTCTCCCCCCGCCTGTCCGTGAGTCACCTACCGCTTCCACCAGGCTGCTGGCACTGCCATGGAACTGCCTCCCTGGGGCCCCAGCCTGGCTGGGCACCGTAAGGGAGATAGGCCGGGCTCTCCGGGTGGTGCTGCTGCCCCCGCCACAGGGGGTGGTCTCAGCCCAGGAGCCGCAGTGGATGGATGGGAAGCTACTGTTGAGTTTCTCGCTGGACTCGGCCCCCTCCAGCCGCAGGGTGGGGATGAGCTGTGGGGGCCAGCCTCGGCTGCCAGGTGTCGCCGGCGGGGTGGCAAAAGGCCTGGGGAATGAGGCGGGGGAATGGCTTCTTTGGAGGAGAGGGCTCAGGCCTGCCACTGCCAGTGCCTGTGGACACACAAGGACTGCGAGTTAATAGGAGGGTCCACCCCAAGCAAGGCAGGCCCCTGCTTCTGAGCAACCACTGCTTTGTACCTGCTGTGTCCAGCTAGCTCCACCAGCCTGATATTCACATGCCATCGTTTTCCCCTCTTGGTCCTATTCATTAACCTGGCATGACTTTCAATCATCTCAAAATACACCTTAGGATCATCTGGGTCTGAAGTGATCTCTTTCTCCTGTAACTTTTGCAAGCTGGGATTGGGTGGAGTCGCAGTAACTTGCTTTTAGCCCTGGCCCTGTCACCTGTGCATTCTCTCACTCTTGCTTTTGTCCTCAACAGAACAGAGAACAGGGTGAGACCTGCGTGTCTGTAAAGCCAGAGAGTGAACGCCCTCTATCCATTCACCTTGCGGGGCTTGTGTGAGGTTCAAGTGCAGTGAGGTCTGTGAAGAAGCACTCTGCACCTCACAAAAAGTCAGGAAAACCAGTATTTATGATTTTGGTTCTTACAGTTAATGGGGCCATTCATAATGCCCTGCCAGCCTCTAGCTCAGGTTGTCTTTGAACCATTGTTAAGTCTGGTACTGTATTGTGATTAAAAGATTCATGTGGTGTGCCCTCTGTCCCTGAATGTTCTTGAGCATCCTGAGGGCAGGGTCCAAGCCTGCCTGGCTGTTGCCATGATGACCTGCTGGGGCAGAGGCTCTGCAGAGCGAGCTGCTCTGATGGGATTTGCTCCCGGGAGAGAGAGACACTGTGTCTGGGGAAAGCCCACCTCTAGGGGCACAGAGAACAGGAGGAGAAAGAGATGAAGAGGAGAGTTTCGTGCCTGCCAGTATGACAAGAACAGATAGGTGAAACTGACTATTAGGAATCTTTTAGGATGGCACACATAGTGTCCCCACATCCTTCCACCTCCTGCCCCAGCCCATGGTGGTCCTCAGCCTGGGGCTCCTGGGTCCCTGGGGATCTGAGAAAAGTGTAAGGCCATATTCATTATTTTGGAAAGCCCAGTGGAAATCAACAGCACATAGGCTAAGAAAACCAGTTCATTTCTTGGAGCTGAAGTCATATCAACTCAGCAAGGCCACACTGGCCATCTTACGCTGATTGTGAGTTTTGATTAGCAGTTGAATGCCTTTGGGTACAAAAAAGTCATTTAAAGCATAGGTCCATGCTATAAGAGAGTATATTATTAAAAAGATCAGAATGTTGGGAAACTCAGTTTGCCTGGGATTAATAGACTGGCCTCAGATAACACTGAAGTTCAAAAATACTAAAATATGTTTGGTCGGGGCATCTTGGATTTGACTATCTCAGCTGGAATCAGCCATGCCAAGAGACAGTTTCATTCATGGAATCTCCCTGGACCTCACTTCCCTGGATGTCATTCCCTACTCTTGACCATGTGGACGGCGGGTTCTTTAATCACTTCTATATGTCACTGGACAGATTTTTGTGCTGCAAAATTTCCAAGTATGTTCAAACTCTAGGTACAAGTACATCTTCCTGAGTGCCCTGCAGCATAAGCCAGTGTCAGGGAAGTCAGTGGGATCTGTGGCAGCCTAAGAAAAAACTCAGGTGGAGCCCGCAGCTGCGGGTCCTCAGGATCACACAGAGAGCTCCCGTGCACCAGCACTTCCTAGGCCCCCACCCTGTGATGCTGCAATCCTTGCTGCGGCTCTCACCTGCACAGGAGACGTGCAAAGCCCTACAGAGGTGGCTCTTAGGGTAGGGGCAGGATGTGCTAGCCATCAGGGACAGGCAAGACCCACTGATAACCTCAGGATTTGTCCATCATCCTGGGGACTGTCTGGTCTGCTAGCAAGTGACAGTGGCCTGTCCAAGAGTGTGAGCTACCTGATGATGAACCAGATGCAAGGGCAGGACTGTCTTCTGAGAGATGTCTCCCCCTCGGTCCTTCTGTCGTTTCAGACATTCCAGGTGGAAGGAGGCCCTTCGACCTGCAAAGCCGGCCAGAGAGCCAGGATCAGGGCAGAAAACAGGATGCTGGCCTGTGACAGTTCACACCCTGGTGGGGTGCCAGGAGCAGTAACTGTGGCCCGGGACACCTCGCCTTTCCCTCCCCTCATCTGAGACGTATTCTGAAGCATCTGTCCAGGGCTCATCCCTGCACATCCGGCCTTTGGAATGTTGTCTCCTTGCTTTGGAAAGGGGTGCATTTACCTAGTGAGGTGGTGCGGAGGAAACCCCTCTTTGGGGATTGCCGGATGTCCCTCTTGTCCTCCTCTGGGAGTGTCAGTTGCCGATTTTCGTCATCCTGGTAGGACAGCCTGGAACAGAGAACTCTTGGAGCTTGCTCCTGGAAGCTGAGCGGTGGCCACCCAGAGGGACAGCTGCACCCACAGAAAGCACTGTGCTCTGATCCTTAGTGGAGGGACGCCCACTTTGTTGTGCTTACATGCAGGTTTGGGGAATTGCCACCACAAGAAGTTCTGGCCTGCCCCTGGCATCTTCCAGGCCTGCTCACTGGGAGTTGCCTGCTCCTCACCTGCAGCCTGTCTCATGGGCCTGAAATTCTGATTTGGGGAAATGAAGGGACTCTAGGGTCAAAGGTGTTGAGGAAGTTGAAAGAATCCTAGGCAGATGAAGTTCTTTTGGGGAATGGCCTTGGCTCCCGTGTCTGTATGAACTGATGCTGTTTTCCCCAGTGATTCTCAACTTTAGCCCAAACTTACCCCATCCCGATTTCTCCTGGCTCTGCCACCCCCGCCCCATCAGCAAGTGCATGTGAGCAGCTGCCCACAACCACCTACAGTCACTCAGTAGGTGAACAGCAGGGCTGGGAGACACCTCAGGGGGCACCTAGTCTATGGCTTCCAGGCCTCTGATGGAGACTCAATGAGAAGTAGATTTGACACCTTCCCGTCATGCACAGACACACTGATGGAAGAAACCTCATGCCCTTTGTTTACGCTCAGTGCATGCATTGCACCCTGGTGAGTCCTAGTCCACTTTAGTCTGTTCTCTTTTATTAAAATCTTGATTCACAATCCCTGCTGGGTCAACCTGCATTCTGAGAAGCACAGTTGCATTCCAACGTCATTCCCAGATGAGACCGTTGACTCGCTGGTCCCTGGTGCCACCGCACACCTCTGAGGGTGACTCCATGCCTGCTCCTGGCACAGCACAGAGACTTGGGGAATTTATAGATGTGCAGGAACATTGGCTGAGTATTTATGCCTTCAAGCCTTGCTCTTACTCGCAGCTAGGTAAGGCCTCCCTATTATATTTTCTTCTTATGCAAATCACCCCCGCTCTTGCAGACCCAGCTACTGTTTGACCCTGTGCATGGCACCTATTAAGGTCACCCTGCCCTCAACATTCTCTGAACGCCTCTACCCCTTGGGGTTGTACCACTCTGGGGGTAATTAGTGAGAAACTCTCTGTGTTATCTTCCTCTCCTGAGACCCTCTTAGTTTCCTAGTTTGTGGAATTTCCTTGAGGATGGAGACTGGGTTCTTAATGACTGGAGAGCACCTCGTGCACCAAGCATTCTAGAAGAACCAAAATAGGTTAAAACATTTGCTCTTCCTGATTTCTAGGGCAGGCGGCCAGGCATTCATTTGTATTCTCTAAAATCAACTTAGAGAATATGATCTCATAAGGAACTTCAGGTCTTTCTCTTGGTTTTACATTGACTGTGTTTTACTGAGTCAGAAAAGTAGAAGGTCTGTCACCCCCACTATCCCATTTTGCTGATGGGGACACGAAGGCACAGGACAGTTGAGTGATTTATCAAGAGTTGCTGGTTGGGATCCTTTTCATGTTTTTCCTTACTCACTGGATTCTTTTTTCTATGCCAGGGGAAAAGGAGGTGCTTCTGCTACTCTTCCCATCCGGTTCCTGAGCAGAAAGCACTGGACCCCAGGATGTCACACGCTGTGCTGGTCTGGCTGCTGCTCTCTCCACACACTCAACGATGGGAGGCCTGGCGCCGCCTCCCACCACCTCCAGCCACTCCTTTCCTGTCTTCAAAAGACTGCAAGGCTAGTCTTCCTCACTCTAGAGTCCTTTCAGGAACTGACTGGGCTGACATGCTGGGATGGGTCGGTGAGTGCCTCCTTCCTGCCCTGGGCCCCTGTGGGGCTCCTCCCTGTCAGCATCAGCAGCTCCAGGGTCCCCTGGTGGGGCTGAGAGAGGACACCCTGCATCGAACCTGGCCATGCTTAACTGTGCTGCTCTTCCAGAGTAGGACAGTGGCTCCCAGCAGGTGGCACAGCCCCCCAGCATGCCAGGTTCTTGACATGCCTGCCCTCCAGCTCAAAAAATAACTCTGAACCCTTGGAAAAGTGTCTATCCAAGGAGCAGGCACACCTGCTGCTGGCCTACTCAACCCTCCAGAGGGCCCATTTTCAAGTGGCTGCATGCAAGCCTATAGGGCCCAGGCATTTCCCCCTGGGGAAAACCCCATGCCTCCGTTTCCCTTTCTATGAAATTGGAATGACATATGCCCTGCCTGTCTCAGAGGCCTGTTGTGAGTCACAAATAAAGTAACAAATGAGACAGTGCTTTGAGGGTGAAAAAAGCCAGAAAAGCTTCTGAAACAATGTGTCTCAAACTTCTGTGGATGTCACTCAGTCATAAAGACGTTTCACAGGGAGACACCCTCGATACACACATCTGTTGGCAATTAAGCAAGTGTTTCACAACACAGCGCTTACCTTTGTGACCTCTGATGCACTCTGATAGTTTCTATTATGCTATGCTATGCCTACTTTTAAGGGCTAGTCGTTAGTGACCAAATGAGTCACAACCTTCTAAAGGTTCTAGATTTGCAGCTAAAATACTCTAAGAATTGCAGCAAGGACAAAAGATCTCAGGCGTAGGTTTGCCACCAGTGCCCTCTTCTGGGCAGCTTTATTATAAGCAACGCGTTGAAACACTTGTTAATTGTCAATTATATGTATGTGTGCACTGAGTCTTACCAGAAAATATATTTATGCCTGTGTCTTACAGCCTGAAAGATTTAAGAAACAATGTTCAGAAAATTTCCTGGCAAGGAAAGGTCAAGCTAAAAAGGGCACCGTGTGTGTGTGTGTGTGTGTGTGTGTGTGTGTGATGGGGGGGCTCCCATTTCACTAAGGAGATGACAGAGGCTGTGCAGGTGTTTCTCTGTGATCTCCTCTCCTCCTTAATCAGCCCCAGAGGAGGGATCTCAGGGACCTGCCCCTGCCTCCCCAGATTTGTTCCCACACCCAGGCTGGCCGGGGCAGAGGGCAGCAGAGCTTACATCTCTGTGGAGAGCAGGCTGGGCTCACTGCAGGCCTCCGTATCATCGTTCATCTTCATTTCATAGGTCTTGTCCTGAGATGTCTCCTCCTGACCCACCATGGCTGTCTGGCTCTCCCGGGAGTGGCACCTCCAATATCCAAGAGGAAGAAAAACATCAGGAACTGCCAACCCTCCTCCCCTTCCTTCAGCAAGTAAAGCATCACACACGCACACACATGCATATGTACACACATGCATAAACACAAGCACACATATGTGAACAGGCACACGGTTGATGGTGCCTTTTTTTCCTGTGATTGCTGATGGGTCCATGGAAGTATTAAGATTAGGGCGAGGGTCCCATTTGGGAGAAGGATGTCTGCTGTTGATCCAGGGAGATCTGAGTCCTGACCCCAATCCACTTATCCTCTGGTCCAAGTCGCTCAGCACACCTCATGCCTCAGTTTCCCTTTCTATGAAATTGGAATGGCATATGCCCTGCCTTAGAGGCTGCCCCCCCCCCACTCACCTCCAGCTATGACACCTGGGTCTTTGGCATTTGGTACAGCTGAGAAGTCCCTGGCATCCTATTTTGATGGTGCCCTTGATTCTGACACTGGCCCCCTGGGAGGGTAAAGACACAGAGTGGAAGCCTCACCTATAGGGGTTTGCTGTCCTGAGCAGAGGGCAGTGAGCCTGAGTCCCTGCTGAGCCTGAATCCCTCCTGAGCTCCAGATCCTCACACACTACTATGTGCCTTTCCCTCCTGGGACAGGGTCTTATGCTCACAGGCTGTGCCTTCTTTAGCTCTGGACCAAGGCCTCTTCCTTTTCCTGCCTAGCTCAGCTCAGTGCCTCCCTCTGTCTTGCTTTCTGTAGACCTTGCATGCTGGGTCCACTTTATTCTCAGTTCCCTGAGAGCATCAGGGAAAGATCCTGGTCCATCCTCTCAGAGCTGAGTGCTAGATCAGTGCCCTGGCTCTGAGCATCACTGGCAGGGTAGGAGCAGTTCTCTCTCTCGAGGAGGCCTGCAGATTGCCACCCGCCCTGCAGTGGGAAGGAAAGATGAGAGGTGGGAGCCCCAGGAGGATTGGGAGGGGAGGGAGGTGGAGCCAGCTTTGGCGAGGGCCCGGGAGGAGGAGTTGGAGGTGCAGAGTGGCAGCAGGCAGGCAACAGCACTTCTGGGGACTACCGGGCACAGGACGTGCTGGCCCATTCTCAGCACAAGCAACACCAGGGCTTGAGCTGCCCTTAGCCTTGAGCTGCGACAGAGAGGACAAGGGAGCTGGGTTGTAGGCTATGCTCCTCTTCTTCACCAAGCTGAAGCTTGGTGCCCTGTTGTTTGTACTGTCTGCAGCGGGCAGAGGGAACTGACATTTTATGAGCACTGACTGTGTGCTGGGCACTGTGCTGGGTGCTTTGCGTGTGTTTTGCTTCATGGAGAGATGTATCTGTGGGGACAAGGAAATCCCCCAGGGTCTCCTCCCCAGCTCCTCTAAACATCTCTCTCCCCTTCTGTCACAGAGAACAAAGCCTCACAGGAAAATGCCCTTAGAGGGTAGGGATTTAATTCCCCCTGAGATGCTAAAGATGGACATGGAGCCCTCCTTCAGCAGAGGCTTTGATGAGGCCAGCAGGGGAGAAGGGGTGTGGGGATCCAGTACTTGAGTCCTCAAAGGCTGTGGTGGGGAAGGGGAATGAGGTTGCAGAGAAGGGCGAGGCCCCACAACAGGTGCAGGCCCCCAAGACTAGATGCCTAGATTAGATTCTCTCCTATGTATAGCTAGCCCTTCAGGCCAGCACATCAAATCCAGTGCTGAGCAAGCTGCCCTGAGCACAGAAGGCAGCAGTGCAGGCCTTGTGAGTTGAGGGATGCCCCAGTGCTGCCTCTGGGTGGCTAAACCAGCCAACTTGCAGAAAGGAAAGCAGACAGGGGGATGGTCTTTTTAAGTTGCCTGTCATCTGACACAATTAAATGCCTGGCCCTAGGGACTTGCATGCAGCCACTTGAAAATGGGCACTCTGGGGAGATGGGCAGGCCAGCGGCAGGTGCCTGCTCCTCGGATGGACACTGTTCCAGGGGTTTAGTGAGAAGCTCCCACTTCTCTTACTATTTTCTGAGCTGGAGGGCAGGCATGTCAGGAAGCTGACATGCTGGGGCTCTGTGCCACCAGCTGGGAGCCACTGTCCTACTCTGGAAAAGCAGCACAGTTAAGCGTGACTAGGCACCTCTCTCAGCCCCACCAGGGAACCCTGGAGCTGACAGGGAGGAGCCCCGTGGGGGCCCAGGGTGGCAGGGCAGTTCCACCGTCCTAGCATGTCAGAGCAGTGCATCCTAGAGCACAGGGGATCTGAGGACAAGGAGAAAAGAACGAGCAGGGTGGCCAGCCTCCCGCTTACCTCTGGGAGCTGAGCTTCCATGCCACCTCCTGAACCCGGATGGCAGGGGACAAGGGTGGCCCATGGCCCTCCACAGTGCTGACCGTGCTGGGGTGGCCGGTGGGGTGGGGGAGGCGGCCCAGGGCGGTGTTGTTGGCGTTGTTGATGTTGGCGTTGGAGCCGGTGGATGAGTAGCTGCTGGGGGTGAAGGTGGAGTCCACCAGCTTCTCATGGGAAGGGGACTCTGTGTCGCCTTGGCTGCTGCCTGCCTTGTTGATGTGCAGCGGGCGCTGAGTGGTGAAGGTCTGGGGAAAGGTGCTACGGCCGTCGCTTTGGTAGTAGCTGACGTGGTTGCCGAACAGGCCACCGGCCCTCTGTAGGCAAGAAGAACAGGTGGGTGAAGGAGCAGCCCCTCAGTGTCTACTCCTCCCAGAGAGCAGCTTCCACAGCCAGGCCAGTGGAACACAGGGCCTGGGAAGGCAGGCTGCCTTCCTTTGGGGAGGCACAGCCCTGCTGGGAGCCAGACCCGAGGACCTTCTTCATGCCTGGCTGCTCCAGAGAGGGAGGGACCCACAGTCTCAAGGCTCTCAGCTCCCCTCTGCGGCAGCTGGGAGAAGCCACACACTGGTAGAGACGGGATTGTGCAAGGGGCTGCTGCTGGTACAAGCTGCCAAGGAGGTTTCCAGTGAAGTCCCTGAAGGCTGGGAGTGAGTTTCCAGGGCACATCTAGGACGGTGGTCCCTAAGAGCAGCCAGCACATCATGAGGGTGGGGGCTGGGAGAACGACCAGAAGATTATAACCAGATTAAAAAAAAAAATAAATCCAATGTGCTCACAGAGCTAAAAGCTGTGTCAGCCAAACGGTTTTGAAAATGAGGAATTTCCTGCATGATGCTCTTTTTCCCCTCGGGGATTCACAGAGAGTTAAAGCCAGGAGCCAGTGTTTTCCCCCATATCTTTTCCTTGTCCTGGGGAAGTGGGCAAGTAGCTATCTGCAAGGTTGCAACCTTTGACATCAGAACATCCCTGGGCCTTGGTGACTGAGCCTTTGATTTCTGGGGTCTTGTCAGGTGGTGTCACAATCATGCCATGTCCCTGAGACTACTCAATGACGAATGTCTCCTGGTGATGAGGATAAGGATGAGGAAGAGAAGGAGTAGGAGCAGGATGGGCTCGGCTTGCCCCCTGTATGTTCCACAGCCTGGGAACTGGGCCCTGGGCTGGGAGGGGGTGTGAACACGGCCCTGCACAGTTATGACTGGCAGCTCCTCCCTTGCTATAGGAGGAGTTTTAACCAAATACCAGCGGAGTGAGGCAGGTAACACAAGTGAGTGATAAATGCCCCTTATTTTGGTACAGCTGTGTTTAATTTTCACTATTGCAACTGCTGGGCAGCTTCAGTCTCCAGGAAGGAAGAGGAAAAGGGGAGGACTGGCGGGGCTTGGAGACCTGGAGAACACACGCTATGCTCCATCTCAAACGGCAGCTGCCACTAGGCTCCAGCCCTCTGCTGCCCTGCTGGAATGCAAGCTCAAAATTGCAGGTCTCCTGACTCTTCTGAGGAATGCCAGAAGTCTTGATTTTGACCTGAATCTGCCAGGTTTTTAAATAATAACAACAACAACAACAAAAACCAAGCCTGCAGATGAGATATGCCCAGGGGTGACTACTTTACAACTTCTAATGTAGAAGTTTCTCCTAGGAAACATTTCCCTTGGGAAGACACTGTGAAATGCTGTTTCCAGGGAGCCCTGCCTTGGGATGGAGTCAGGCTTGGAAAAGGCAAAGGGGTGAGGACACAGCTGATCAGGAAGAGCCTGGAAGTGGCCCTTTCCTCTGGTGCAGCTCTTTCCCCTGGACATTCTCTGCAAAACCCCGCCCACCCTCTTGCTCCAAACTGAACTTTATAGAGGTCGAGAGTGTGCCATGGTGCCACCCACCCTGAAGATGTCATCTTCAGAGGCAGTGGACACAGCCTCCTTCATGGCCTTGTCCAACTCCTCCTCAGCAGTGAGATCTCCAGAGATGGCCCTTCGGATCTCAGGCCCGATGTCATGCAGCGTGCGCAAGCCAGCCTGGAACACAGAGGGAGGATGGTGAGGACCGCGCTCCCTTTTTTCCGAGCTCCCCAGCCAGCCACAGCCCAGGGCCAAGGCCTGTCCCTTCAGGGCCCTGGCATCCTCCACCCAGCCAGCTGACCCTCTGGAAGGTGTGCCTGTGTGTGAACCAGGGGTTGGGCTGCCCTCTGATGGAGGAATCCATTTGCCCATCCAGGAGGGATAAAGGCTCATTAGGAGGGGGTACCAGGGGTCAGAGGCCATCATGGGAGCCTCAGTGAAGTGCTCAGAGCTCTGGGGGCTATGACAGCAGGCAGGACCATGGAGGACAGTCAGTGACAGCAGGTGGGGAAGGGCACATCACCCCCTTCTCACAGCCATCTTTGGAAAGGTCTAGAGCTCTCTGAAAAGTTCCCTCTGCAGGGATCTGGCCTCCAGCCTTCTGGAGAGGGACCAAGACCCTGACTGGAGGTTAGAGGCAGTGACCAGGACCTTCCTGGAGTGTGAGCCCACCCCCAGACCCTCACCTGCAGAGACAGCGCGTTCCTCTGGGAGGGCTTGCCCACAAGGCCCTGCTCTTTGCGCTTCTTGAACTTCCGGAAGTACTCCTGGATCAGGAATGTGGCGTAGAACTTGCCAACAGTGACCTCATCATCTGAGATGTATGGAGAAGGGAGAGGGGGTGAGAGGGGAGCAGGGGAATTCAGTTGTACTTCATCCATTTTTTTTTCAGCATCCAAACTTTCTTTAACTTTTTATCTTTAGTTTTTTTGGAGAGGTAGTACATTCACATGGCTTAAAAAGAGAAAAAATACATAAAAAGGCTTATGGTGCAAAGTGTTTCCCACCACAGCCCTAATCTTCCTAGTCACCACCTCCTTGTAGATAATCTAGTTTCTTGAGTATTTTCTTAGAGATTCTTAGTGTAAATTATTTCTGTACATTAACAAACATATTCTTATCCCATTTGTTTTTTTAATGGAAAAGGTAGACTATTATCAAAATTATTTCCCATTTTTTTTTAACTTTACTGATATTTGCTAACTCTTATTGATTCCAGAATTTCAAATGTCCCTCATCAGTTGGCCACTCTTCCAAATGCAAGTGCAACACAGTTCCGCTTAGGTTGGAGGGAGGGGTTGGTGGAAGGAGGGCTTTCTTCCCATGGAAGTTCAGATTTTTCTTTCAAACCAGATTGGGCTTTTGTGCCAGGTGGCTTGGCTGCATCCCTGCTTGGCTGGGTGTCCAAGATTACATGTGACATCGTCAGTCCCTGTCCTGGGAGTGGACCTGATGGTGGAGAAGCCGTAAGTTCCCACGGGAAACAATTCGTGCCTGGTAAAGAGCCTCTTGGTTCTTTGTAGAGATGCAGGAGGCCCAAGGACAGCTGGGGATTAGATCTAGGGGCTGGTGAGTGTTCTCTTTCTGCCACCTGTCCCTCAAAAATAACCAGATCCATAGCAGTCATGACCTCCACTTCTCTGGCAAAGGCCCCGTTTCCAAGTGGGAAGGAAAACCCAGGGTCCCCTGCCCACTAGAGTCAGGAAGGAAGAACTGAATGGTGGGACAAGCCTGGAGTCTTAGGTTTCCTGGGCTGGGGTTTGAATCCTGAATCTGCTCTGGGCTCTCCAGGTAACCTTGGGTCACCAACTCAGCTTCTAAGAACTTTAGTTCCCTGAGCAAACCTCACAGAAATGTTGTCAGGATTCAATAAAATCATGTATTTGAAACATCATGTGGCACTGGACTACTTAGGGGATTTTCACTTAGCCCAAGTCCGGCTTTCCCTCTGGCAAGTAGTTCTCAACACAAGTGGTGTCACCTCTTAAGGAGCGCACAGTAAATGTAGGATGGTTTTTAGTTGTCAGGGTACTGCAGGGCTGCCACCAGCATTAAGTAGCTCCAGATCTGTCCCTTAAAGTGCAGGCGCATTTTGCAATCACAGCTTTGCACTCTGCATGGCTTTCAAGCCTTATGCCACATATCCATGATTCTGCTTATGACTCCCTGAGATCAGAACATAATTTCATTTTGCAAATGAACACAGGACATTTTTTTGCATGGTTTTAACATACCTGAAAATTTCCAGGAATACAACTGTGTAAATTGATGAAAACTATACTTTGGATTATTTAAACTTGGCCAAGAGAGGTTTGCATTTTTGAAAACTGTATTCCTGATGGTGATGCTCTTTGTGGTATCTGGGTCACCCACCATAAACGTCACATCGTGATTATTCTGTGTGTAAGTATGTGTGTGTGTTTATGTGTGTGGGGCTATTTATTCACACACTTATTTAATATACTTATTTACCCCTTATTTCAAGTACAAGTACAAAGTGTTGACAATATTCAGTATTGTCATATTTCCTGTAATGACAAGTTACAAAGTGTTGACAATATTCAGTATTGTCATATTTCCTGTAAACCCAGCCATATGTGTTGTAAGTGGGTACATGAGAAGATCTCAATTAACTGTATCTTCTATTATGATTATGCCTGAGTATTTGCATATTGAAAACATCTGCTTTTAATAGACCTTATATTAGAGTGAAGACATTATATTAATATATTATAGATATTATATATTAATATTAATATATTAAAGAATTATATTAATATTTGGAAATTATATGTATAAGAAAGTTATATTATCTATACTTTTCATTCGGGATCATAGTAAAGGCAATATAAACTCTTTCCTATAAAAAGGGATCTGGAGCTTGATAGGGTCAAGAAACACTGCTCTTGGAAGAACAAAAAGAATTTCGTCCAAGAGGGGAGGAATCTCAGGGGATTCTTCTTTCAGGCCCTTAGAGCAATCCTACAGCAATCAGGTTTATGGGAAACCTATACTTTGTGGTGTTTCCTTAGAAGTTCTGCCAAACCCCCAAGCGTGAAGGGACTTGCCTGTTCCCCTATGTAAAAAGCAGAGTTGCACCAGATTTCCCACCTGACATTCTGTTTCTGAGTTTGTGCAGGGCATTGTACCTTTGTCTCTTCTAACCAATAGGGCCTTTGAGCCCCACAGGAAGGGTCTGAAGGCAGACCTTCAGCAAGCCTAGGGGACTCAAGAAACAAGTCTCAGGGGATGCTTCTGCATTCTAAGGGTGCCACAGCTGGAGGAGAGGCAGGCAGAGGAAGGCACAGCCAGACAGTGGCCAAGGTACGGGAGTCCAGGTAGCACTCACCACCTGCAGGGGGCACCACCTGGTCCAGCAGCTTCATGCTGGTCCGCTTCCAGATCTTCTTGATGATCGCCCGCAGCTCCTCGTTGGCTTGTTCTAGGTTCCCTGCAGAGCGGAAAGGATCCTCAGCCCCTGGGTGGGCCTCTGATGGGCTGGGTCCCTCTGCGTAAGGTAGGAAGCCACAGATGGTGGCATCTGCCCCACGCAACCCTGACTCATCAGTTTCTTTCTCTTTTGCTTCACTTCTCCCCAGTCTTCCCATTTTCCACCTCCTTTCTCTTCCCCTTCCTCTCTCCACATCCCTTTTTTCCCCTTTCCCTCTCCTGCACTGTCCAATGCCATCCTTCTCCCCTTCCCACTGTCTGTGACACAGGCCAGCCAGGGGACCCCTCTGCCGACACTCAGTGCTCTTCCTTATGGACTGAGCCCAGCCCCCAGGCAGCAACAATGGTGGCCATGTGCTCAACAGCTGGAACACAAATGGCCCTGCCATGGGCAGTGGGGAACAGCTCCCCATGGGTGGCATTTCTCATGGACCTCTTTGGGCAGCCACAGGGAACATGGATGATTGGAGGGTACATCTGTCAATGAGGGCCCTGTCCTGAGTTCCCCTACTTAGATGCCTGTCCCATGTAGCCTCTGGGGTCCTGGCTTTACAATGGTGAAAAAGGAAAGCTGAGACCTACAGCTGTGAGCAGATGTGGGGGCAGGATTCTAAGATGCTCCACACTAGGGCACACATGCTGCCAAAGCCCTGGGCCCCTGACCATGAGAGATGTTGCTCCCGAGACTAGGTTATATGGCACACAGCACCTATGACCTAAGACAGAGAGGTCAGGCGGGCCTGACCCAGTCACATGAGCCCTTTAAAAGCAGAGTTCTCTCCAGCTGGTCTGGAAGAAAGCAAACACTCATGTGGGCTGAACTAAGGGAGGCAGCCTCTAGGAGCTGAGCGGGTCCCCAGCCATCAGCCAGCAGGAAAGCGAGGACCTCCGACCTACAATTACAACAGATGAATTCCAGCAACAACATGATCTCCCCTAGAGCCTCTAGAAGAGACCACGGCCTGAGCAGCATCCCGGATTTGCCTTATGAGAGCCCAGCTTCACCACTGCTGGACTTCTGACCTGCAAAACTGTGAGCTAATAATGGGGTGTCTTTTTAAGCTGAAAAGCTTGTAGTAAATTTGTTTCGCAGCAGTAGGAATGTTTCACATTCAACCACGATACTGGACTGCTGGTCTTATGTGAGAGCGGTAGGGGATGTTTACTGCTCTTGCATAGGACCAGCAGTCCAGTATCATGGTTGCGGGCTCTCATGTCAGACTGCCTGCGTTCAAATCCACCTCTGGGGCCACAGGGCAGAGCATACAGAGGTGGCAGTGGAGTGAGTGACAGAATCCCGAGCTCTCTGAATGTCAGATCCAAAAGGACCTGAGGGCAGGGGAGGAGTCCCGGGCCTACCAGCTATGCAGGCTATCAATCCCCTTCATGACAGAGGCAGCTGGAGGTTTCTGACACGCAGTGAAAGATCCTGACACACACGATATTCAAATATACTTAGCTTCAGTACTGGGCTGAAAAGTGTCCTTCCAAAATTCATGTTTGCCTAGAGCCTGAGAATGTGGCCTCAGTTGGAAATAGGATTTTCACCAATGTAATTAGTTAAGATGGGGTCACCCTGGATAAGGGTGGGCCCTAAATCCAACGTGGCTGGTGTCCCTATAAGAAGAGGAGGGGACACAAGACCCCGGAGGCTATGTGAAGATGAAGGCACAGATGGAGTGATGCCACTGTGAGCCAGTGCACACCAGGCATCTCCCACAGCCCTCAGAAGCTGGGAAAAAGGGTGGAACAGATTCTCCCCAGAGCCTCCAGAAGAAACCAACCCTGCTGACACCTTAGTTTTAGACCTCTGGATCATTTGTAACAGCAGACCTAAGAAATTAACACAGCTTCCAAAAGGACCTTTCATTTTTTTTAAATCAGGCCTTAGTTTATCCTCATAATGGTCTATGTAGTTGTGGAAGTTCACTGACAATTGTTTCATGTCATTTAAGTATTTTTCAATATCTTCCTTCTATATTTCAAGAGAAAAGCTTGTTTGGCTTGGTACTGGACTTGAGGTGAGAGCTCTGGTTCTTGGAAGTAGGTGTTAATTTCTCCCCAGTTCCTGCCACTCTGAGAAGTCTGAAGGGTGGGGATTGATGTAAGCCTTATCTTCACAAACGTAGGTGTCTTCTCACATTTCTTTCTAGTTGCTTCTAAGACTTGACTTTGTCTTCCTTTCTTAAGATTTTACCAATTTTTTGGAGTATCTGATGAAGGCTCACCCTTGGGTGGGGCCATTACAGGCCCTTTGGTAGCTGTTCTGAAATGTTTCTGTGTTTAAAAAGATAGTCTTTAGTTCTTGACATGATTGTAGTTCCCACATGGCTGGCTTCTCCCCTTTCCTCTGGAACTCCTATTTCCTCAAAACTGGGCCTCTGCATTTGATTGGTCAGGCTTTTGCATTGTTGCTAGCTACTGGCCTTCCTTAGTTGGCATGTGGTTTGCTTTGACAGTGAACCTTTAACCCTGCTGAACCCTTGCTTCCATATCTCCCTGCCTGTTCTTCCTCTATGGAGCAAAATCTTACGTCTGTAATTTACATCAAGCTTTAAGTATTACAGCATATTCCTCCTGGCAGTCATCATATCGTCTCTCCTTCCTTTTGAACATAGGGTAGTAATACTCTTTGTAGAAAATTTGGAAAGTAAAAAAACTAAAGGAGTAAGGTAGAAGTCACTGCTGGTCGTTCTGCTCATGACAATCAATATTAACATATTAACACATTTTCTTCTGTGTTATGCACACATGTGTGCATTAAATGTTTGTTTTGGCTGGGTGCGGGGTGGCTCACACCTGTAATCCCAGCACTTTGGGAGGCCAAGGCTGACAGGTCATGAGGTCAGGATATGGAGACCATCCTGGTAAACATGGTAAAATCCTGTCTCTACTAAAAATACAAAAATTAGCTGGGCATGGTGGCGTGCTCCTGTAATCCCAGCTACTCAGGAGGCTGAGGCAGAAGAATCGCTTGAACCTGGCAGTTGGAGGTTGCAGTGAGCCAAGATTGCACCACTGCTTTCCAGCCTGGTGACAGAGCAAGACTCAGTTTCAAAAAGAAAAAAAAATGTGTGTTTTAGTTTTCTGGTAGTCAGAAATTGGCCTATTTATGCCCATTTCAGATGGAGTGATTGCATTTGGCTACTGATGGTATATTTGTTTAGCCTTTGCTTTTTTTTTTTTTTAGTTTAGTAGCAAAACTTGTCCTATTTTTATTTTTAATTTAATTTGATTTTATTTTTTGAGACAGAGTCTTGCTCTGTTGCCCAGGCTGGAGTGCAGTGGCACGATCTCAGCTCACTGCAACCTCTGTCCACCTCCTAGTTTCAAGTGATTCTCCTGCCTCAGCCTCCCTAGTGGCTGGGAGTACAGGCACCAGCCACCATGCCTGGCTAATTTTTGTATTTTAGTAGAGATGGGGTTTCACCATGTTGGCCAGGCTGGTCTTGAACTCCTGACCTCAGGTGATCCACCTGCCTCTGCATCCCAAAGGGCTGGGATTACAGGCGTGAGCCACTGTATCTGGCCCTTAATTTTATTTTTAAAAAATCAGCTCATTATTTTGACTTTTGGTGGATTGGTTCTCATTTCCCTCCATTTCAAATGCTTCTGTTATTTTTTGGGAGGATCTAACTGAGAGAAGGCTCATCTCTGGTCTGTTCAATGAATTAAATTCCCAGATGTCATCACCTTTCTCTAGTCTACAAATGAAGCAACTGAAGTAGAGACAGAGTAAATGGCTCATACTCTTGTCATTAGTGAGAGAGCAGGGACTCAGATTCCGTCTTCCTGCCCAGGGCTCCTTCTGTTTCCCCAAAGGAAAACACTGATGGACAGCCTGTGCTTTAAGCTGGAAGTGTAGGAAGGGGAAGGAAGCATACTGCTTGTCTCATCTGTGTTTTCTCTAATTACTACACTGTTGGGTTTGAATCATCTCTGTTGCTGGTTCAAAATGCAGATTCCTGGGACCCACGCTCAGGGAGCTGGCTTCAGCAGATCTGTGTGGGTGCCTGGGACTCAGTAGCTTAAACAGATACGCACAGCTGATTCTGCAGCAGGTGGTCTTTTGACCACGCTCTAATGCTCAGAAATGGCATCTTCTGAGATATATTTAATACACCCTTTCCCATAGTGGTTCACAAACTCTTATCCATCATAAAGTGAGCAGGTTATCTCACTCAGGCTGCTGCTAGCCTTAGGGTGCCTTGTGAAAACTAGAAGGGCCTCTCCTGGTGGACACAGCCCTGAGGGAGCCCGGTCTGACTAGGTGGCACAGGTGAGGTCTGAATCCTCACCTGTCGGCCAGCTGATAGCCTTGAGCCAGGCTCAGCTCATACGATGTATGCAATGACCTCCACCACAGCCACCACTTGTCACTATGTCCTCATTCCCACACGTCTTCCCAGCACCGTCCTATTAATTTAATGAGTTGCATGTTTGAGACACCTGCCTGTAGCCAGTGTAAGTCCTTTTAGACAGGGGTTAGTCCTGCTTCAGGGAACACCCGCCTCTTTCTGTTTTGTGAGCTATACCCTCTGACTTAAGATAATTCCCAGCATTAGTCCCAGAGTTTCATGGAAAGCTAGAGTTCAAAATGAATAAGCTAGAGCAAGCTTGTCCAACCCACAGCCATGGGCCACTTGTGGCCCAGGATGGCTTTGAATGTGGCCCAACACATATTTGTAAACTTTCTTAAAACATTGAGGTGTTTTTTTTTTTCTCTCATCAGCTATCGTTAGTATATTTTATGTGTGGCCCAAGACATTCTTCTTCTTTCAGTGTGGCCCAAGGAAACCAAAAGATTGGATACCCCTGAGCTAGAGGCAGGGAGGCCATTCAGGAAGCAAATAAGTCATGAGCAGGCTGGGGCCCTGCGATGCCCTGGAGCACTGGTTACTCCCGCATCCCTCCTCAGAAGCTGTCTGGGCAGGAAGGTCCCTCAAACACTTTGCAGGCTGCTGAGCTCCTCTCTGATAGTCTGCTAGACTGTCTGAGTGGCTCTCCCAGTGCCCACAGGTGCCCTTACCTTCTGTTTTGATCCTCAGGGCCGTCCTGACCAGGGCAAACAGGGTGGCATTGAACATGACCGTCCCGTCGCTGTTCAGAGGCATGTTCATGGAGACCAGACGCTGCAGGGGAAGAGGGCATGTTCATGGTGACAATGGCAGGCGGTGCTTAGGGGACCACAGAACATCATGGCAGAGTGATATGGTTTGGATCTGTGTCCCTGCCCAAATCTCATGTTGAACTGTAATCCCCAGAATTGGAGGTGGGGCGTGATGGAAGGTGATTGCATCATGGTGGTAGAGTTCTCATCAATGGTTTAGTACCATCCCCTTGATGAGTGAGCTCTCATGAGATCTGGTTGTTTAAAAGTGTGTGGTCCCTCCCACTTCTCTCTTGCTCCCTGTCCCTCCATGTGACACACCTGCCTCCCCTTTGCCTTCCACCATGGTTGGAAGATTCCTGAGGCCTCTCCAGAAGCAGAATGCTGGTGCCATGCTTTCCATACAGCCTGTAGAACTGTGGGCCAGTTAAACCATTTTCTTTTAAATTACCCAGTCTCAGCTATTTCTTTATAGCAGTACAAGGATGGCCCAATACATAGAGGATGCTGGGGGAGACACAGCTTGGGTGGCTGTTGTAGGAGTGGGCAGGGAGTGAATACTCCCTGAAGCATTCCAGGGAAAATCCTGCCTTTGCGATAACTACTTTTGACCCTCCTCACAGAGTGGGAAAGGTATGAAATTTGTCCTCATTAGACCCTCACTTCCACAAAAGGATGTGAAGCCCACCCAACCTTGCACCCCATTTGAAAGTCTGCCCAGGTGTGAAGGTGTGCTCTCCACTGGCAGTAGAGGCCAGTTGTATGCCAGCTTGTGCTGGGAGCCCACCTGCCAGGCAGCATTCATCCACAGCCCAGAGAAGAGAAAGGATCACAGGAGCTTTGCCTGCAGGAGATGCTGCATGTCCTGTCTATTGACAAATATGCTTCTGCATCAAGCTGAAGCAGAAGCTTGCTGACACTGGATAGTGCTGTCTTACCCTCTTCTTTGCGAGGGCACCCCCAAAGCAGGCTTCCCTGGCACTGAAGCTCTGGTGTGGGGCCCTCAGCATGCACTGGGCCATGATGAGGAAGTGTGATGTGAAGCTCATCATGGTGTCCATGCCACGGGCATGCTCAAGGCGGGCTGTTTGTCTGCTAACACGGTGACCTCCTGCTAATCTCAGGGTCTAGAAGGGTTACACTTTTCCTGAGTGAGCAGATGTTGATGATCTGAACCTCATGGATAGTGTGAACTGTATCATGGCCACTGGAAAGTTTCACACCCAGGCTTCAGCCTGCCCAGACCCATCCTGAGACATGTGAACCCTTTCCAAGCTGCACCTCTCCCCCGACCCTCGCTTTGCATGATGTTTCCACCTTGCATTTATTTTATGCTCCCTTTTTCTGATATTTTCTATGCCCTTGGAAATCTCTTAAAATCTGTTTTTTGGAGCAGAGTGAAGGCACACGTGAGAAGAAACTCAGTAAACAGAGCACAAGTAGAAGGTTGTATGTGCCCTCAATCTGTGTTTTCCATGAGTGGATTCTCGCAGAGCCAAATCCTCCTGCATCTGAGTTTCCTCCTCTCTTTATCCCTCTGGTCTCCCTTCCCAGCTCTCTGTCAGCTCATTATTGCCCCAACAGGGAGCACAGAATGACCAGGGTGGAGAGGAGGGGAGGAATAGAAATGACACTCTTTTTTGGGTCATGTTCTCACTAAGGAATGTGATTAAAGTAAGAAATCCTGCCCCTGGTAAATTTTGTATTTTAGTGGTTTTATGTACAATTTTAGGACTCACAGACCCCTGAAGTCAATGTCTGGACTCTCTAATGGCCCTCCAGCTCCAGTAAAAGAATTCCTAACCCCTCTAGCCTAGGCTGAGAAGTCTCCCATCCCAGGATGCCTGGATGGTGCAGTGGGATGGGCTGAACAAGTCCTTTATCCAGAACTGGGCCCCTGGCTCACTGGGACATGAGGCATTCACTCTGTTATTCCCTTATGGAGTCTGAGGACTTAGAGCTGGAAGCACCCTTAAGATGTAATCTGGCTCAGGCTCCTTCCTTTAGGCCCAAAACTGGTATGTTCATTCCCTTAGAGGATCACAAGAAATGGGCACTTTGCCTCCCCTGTTTTTTCTCTTTCTCCCACGAACCCAGTCATCTCTTACTTTGCAAGCCACGCGGTGAGGACACAGCTTCCCAAAACCCAGTGGGGGCTGAATCCGTCGGAGAAGGGTCACCACGTCCAGATGTTTGATACGACCCCTAGAAGAGGAAGGAGGAAGGAGAGAAACAGAGCATCAGAGAGCCATGGTCTCTGCCAGCAGCTCAGGACACATGCACCTGAGGGGTACAGCCCACTCATATGGGGAATGCTGCACGGTGTGGTGGCCCTATTAGTTGTACTCAGTGCAGAGTTGCAGAACTGCATGACACAGTCCCAAACCACTATACACGTTTAGATTTTAATGAGTAATTTTCTGCCCATGCTATGTTCAAGGTGGAAGGGATTTTAGCAGCACAACAGAATTCTCAGTATGTACTTGCTGATTGAATGAACTAACCTTCAGACCAAAAGGTATTTACTGAGGGTCAGTCAAATGATCTTTAGATCAGAAGCAGGAATGGAGTCCAGATTTTCCCCAGGCCTACATATCCTAACTTGAACACTTACTTATTATTCCTGATACTAGAATTTCCTATCCTTCCATTCAACTGAATATTGCATACACACACACACACATAGATACATATATACATATTTTGATTTGGAGTCTTGCTCTGTCACCCAGGCTGGAGTGCAGTGGTGTGATCTCAGCTCACTGCAACCTCCACCTCCTGGGTTCAAGCAATTCTCATGCCTTGGCCTGTCAAGTAGCTGGGATTATAAGCATGTGCCACCATGCCTGGCTAGTTTTTAATTTTTAGTAGAGATGTGGTTCAACATGTTGGCCAGGCTGGTCTTGAACTCCTGGCCTCAACTGATTTACCCATCTTGGCCTCCTAAAGTGCTGGGATTACAGGTGTGAGCCACCACACCTGGCCTAGTAGATATATTCTTGACTTTGAGGTGCTGGGCCTTGTCCTGCCGGACCTTGACCCTTCACCCTGGGGTTTGATGCAGTTCAGTGTTTCCAGTTGATCCACGCAGTGTTGGCCCACCTTGAACACCTTCTGCAGGTATGGTCAGCTCTACCCTCTCTCAGCTTGGGGAATCAGGATTTCCGTCTGGAAACTTACTTGGCTTCAGGGTCATACTCTGCCCAGATTCTTTTAAACTCATCCAGGTGGTGGGGACCAAGGATGGACCAGTCCCTCGTCAGGTAGTCAAAGTTGTCCATGATGACAGCTACAAAAAGGTTGATGATCTGTGGGAAACAGTACAATGAAATGCTCTGGGAAGACGTTTCTACACACCTGCCTCTGGAACCCCCTTGCCAGCCAGGCCCATAGATGGCAGAAGCCAACATTTCTAAAGACCAGTAATCCATCCTGCCAGTCTTAGAACTACCAGTCTTGGGTCTCTTGGACATAACCTTGACACAGCTTCTCTGAGAGTTGTGTGGGATGAACCCACATGTGGGCTACAGCTTCCCTCCTACTGAGCTGCTGGGCAAGGCTACCCTGGACAGAGGGGGACTTTATCCCCTTTCCCTCACTCCTCAGCAAGATGCTAAAAAGTATAGTTCTTTCTAGGCCTCCACATGTCCCCTTTGTCCTCTGGGACAATGCCACCATGACAAGAGCCAAGAATGGACAAGGGAGATGCTGGTGGAGCTCACTCTGGCCCAGCGCTTTCTGCCTTTCTCTCCATGTGGCTGGACACTCCTGCCAACTTAGTCTTCCCAAACCAGCACCTCTGATGGGATTGCCCTGACCGTGAGCTGCAGAGATGGAGGGCTCAGGCTGCCCTGGACCTGGGCACTCATGACTGGTACCTGTTGAGTCCCCCGCCGGCTTACCAGGAAGGCACAGAGCATGTAGAAGCTGATGAAGTAGAAGACGGCAAAGCTGCTGCCACAGGGCGTTTCACCCTCCGTGCTGTTGCTGGGCTCTGACTCTGGGGCACACTTCTTGCCTGGCATGCAGGCCAGCATGATGTCCTGCCAGGCCTCCCCAGTGGCACACCTGGAGGGGAGGGAGAGCCCACGTCCATGCAACCCATCCTATAGACTCCAAGGAGGGCCCTCTCATCCTTCCCCACCTTTCCCTTTCCTCCTTCCCCAGAGGGAATTACTAAAATGAACTTGATGTTCATCATCCCCCAGATGCTCTGGTATGTTCACTAAATATGCAAACATGTAGCATTATTTTGAATAATAAATTTAAAAATTTTATATAAACAGTAACAAATTGTACGTTTTCTGAAAACTTGCTGTTTTTGCAATCCACATGATGTGTTTGAGACTTAGTGCTTTGGATGTATTTTAGTTCTAGTTCATTCACCTTAACTGCTGTATAGGAGTATGCTCTATGAATGTATCATTAAAAAAATCCACCATCCTGTTAAGGAACATTTAGGTTCTTCATTTTTTCTTTTACTAGTACAAATAACACTGAAATAAACATGCAGATTTATATCTTGGGTATCCACTTAGAAGTGGAATTGCCAGTTAAAGTACACATATCTTCATTTTTACTAGATATTCCATGATCTCCAAGGGTTTGTCCAACTTAGACTCCTATTCCCAGTGAAGGAGAAATGACATCACTGTACAAACTCATCAATTCATTAGTGAATTGTTTTAATGTTGCTCATATAATGTGTGTGAGACAGGTCATTGCTGCTTTAATTTGGTTCTAAAATGATTAGTAGGTTGAGAATTTACATTTTTATCTTCCGTTAAATTGCATGTTCATATTTTTGCTTGTTTGATTCAGGTTGTCTTGTTCATTTGTAGGGTGCTTAAGGTATTCTATTCTCTATTCTTTTTTTAAAATTCCAATAGTTTTTGGAAACAGGTAGTTTTTGCTTACATGAACAAGTTCTTAAGTCGTTAATTCTGAGATTTGGTTCACTCATCACCCAAACAGTGTACACGATACCCAATGTACAGTCTTTTATCCCTGACTGTCCTCCCACTCTCCCCCGAGTCCCCAAAGTCCATTATATCATTCTTATGCCTTTGCATCCTTATAGCTTATCTCCTACTTATAAGTTAGAACATATGATATTTGCTTTTGCATTCCTGTTACTTCACTTAGAATAATGGCCTCCAAATTCATCTAGGTTGCTGCAAAGTCCATTATTTCATTCCATTTTATGACTGAGTAGTATTCCATGGTGTATATACATCACATTGTCTTTATCCACTCGTTGGCTGATGGACATTTAGGTTAGTTCCATATCTTTCTTTCTTTCTTTCTTTCTTTTTGAAACAGAGCCTAGCTCTATCACCCAGGCTGGGGTGCAGAGGCACAATTTCAGCTCACTGTAACCTCCACCTCCTGGATTCAAACGATTCTCCTTTCTCCTGCCTTGGTCTCCCAAGTAGCTGGGATTACAGGCATGCACCACTACACTCGGCTAAGTCTTATATTTTTAGTAGAGATGGGCTTTCACCATGTTGGCCAGGCTGGCCTTGAACTCCTGACCTCAAGTGATCCGCCTGCCTCGGCCTCCTAAAGTGCTGTGATTGCAGGCCTGAGCCACCGCGCCCAGCCTGTTCCATATCTTTCCAGTTGCAAATTGTGCTGCCATAAACATGTGTGCATGTGTCTCTTTCATATAATGACTTCTTTTCCTCGGGTAGATACCCAGTAGTGGGATTGCTGTATGGAATAGTACAGTATATTCCTTTTAGTTCTTTAAGGAATCTCCATACTGTTTTCCATAGTGGTTGTGTTAGTTTACATTCCCACCAGCAGTGTAAAAGTGTTCCCTTTTCACCACATCCATACTAACATCCATTATTTTTTATTTTTTTAATTATAGTCATTCTTGCAAGAGTAAGGTGGTATCTCATGGTGTTTTCATGTCTATTCTTAATCCTTCGTTAGTTGTGTGCATCAGAAATAACTTCTTCCAATTGGTGGCTTGTCTCTAGCATTATTTATGGCATATTTTGGTGAACCTAAGTTTTTTATTTCAGTAAGGCCAAATTTATAATTTTTTTCCTCTATGTTTTGTGCTTTTTGGATCTTGTTTTAAAAATCCTTCCCTGTTTTAGGTCATAAAGACATTCTTTTCTGTGTTCTTCTAAAGGTTCTAAAGTTTAATTTTTCACAATAACTTATTAACTTGAAATTTACTTTCAGGTTTGATATGAGGTAGAAATATGCTTTTATTTTTTTCTGTAAGGGTAAGTAATTTTATTAATACTATTTATTGAATAGTACCTCTTTACCTACCTAATGGAAATATTTCTTCTGCCATGAGCTGTATTTTCATAGCTGTGTGGGTCTCATGCTAGCCTTTGCATTCCATTCCTTAGGTTTATTCTTTTATCTTGGTACTGATGTACTGTGTTGTCTTCATTCCTATAGCCTTATAGTAAGACCTGCCCTCTCACAGAGCAGGAGTCCTTCTGACCTGTTGTTCTTCAACATTTGTCTTGGCTATTGAGTTTCCTTATCTATTCCACAGACACATTAGAATCAGTTTCAGGCTCTATGAGTAATCCTGTTGGGAGTTTTATTAGAATTGCACTGAGATATTGATTAATTTGAGGAATCCTGACATCTTTATGATATTAAGTCTCCTGGCCAGAAATGTGGCATATCTCTCCTTTTATTTTGTTGTACATTTTAAATGGTATAGTTTCAATGTTATATGTTAAAAGCTGTATCTGTTTGCTGCTGATATAGAGGGAATACAATTAATTTCATATTACAGAATATTTGTTGAACTCCCCTATTAGTTTTAGCAATTTTCTGTAATTTTTCTTGTATATATATATATATATATATATATATATATATATATACACAGGCAATCAGTTTTTTTGGCATTTAATTTTATTTCTTCCTCTCCAATTCTTAGTCTTTGCTTTATTTTTCTTGTCTTGTTTTATTGGGCAAGAGTTACAAAATAATAATATTGAAAAAGTAACAGCATAAGATCTTGTCTATTATATTTACTAATTAATTATTACCAGTACAGGAAAGCAATTATTTTTCTTTGTTAATCTTTTAATCTTCCACTTTATTAATTGTATTGTCATAAAAGGTTTTTAGTTAATTTGCATAGATTTTCTACTTGAATTAGCCTGTTGTCTGCAAACAATGACAGTTACGTGTACATATTTTCATATTTATAACTGCTTGCTTTTTTATCTTTTTCTAATTGGCATTAACTTTATATTAGTCTTATGGGATGAGTGAGGAGGTTTTCTACATCTTTCTGTTCCTGGAAAGTTTATATAACATTGTAATGATCCATTCTTTCAGAGACCTCACAAATAAAAATATTGAAGATTGGGTCTTTTCAGAGGCTAAATTTTTGACTACCTTTTCAATTTATGTTGTAGTTTTTTTCTTTTATTCTTAAGATAACTTTATAATTCTTTTTTCTACATAAAAGCATCTGCTTCATTTAGGTTTTCAATATATTGGCATAAATTTGTTCATGATGTTCTCTGTCTTCTTATTTGAAGTCTGATATTATTTGTCTGCCACTTTTAGAAAAATCGTGTGTGTGTGTGTGTGTGTGTGTGTGTGTGTGTGTGTTCAGAGATGGGATGTCACTTCGTCATCCAGGCCGGGGTGCAGTGGAGCCATCTTAGCTCACTGTGACCTCAAACTCCTGGGCTCAAGTGATCTTCCCACCTCAGCTTCTCAAGTAGCTGGGACTACAGATGCATGGCACCACACCTGGGTATTATTTTGATTTTTTATTTTTAGAGATGGAGTTTTGCTATGTTGCCCAGGCTGGTTTCATACTCTTGGTCTTAAGTGATCCTCCCACCTCAGCCTCTCAAGTTGTTGGGATTACAGGTGTGAGCCGCCACACCTGGTGAAAGTTTTATTTTTGATAGACTGAGAAGCTCTCAGTGAGCATAGCCTCCATGTCTTGGAAATCTGTTCCTGGGCTTTATCTTTGGTATCCTTCATTCTCTTGGCCAAACGTTTAGCATATTATTTGACCTCTTCTTTATTATTATTATTATTATTGAGACAGAGTCTCTCTCTGTCACCAGGCTGGAGTGCAGTGGCATGATCTCAGTTCACTGCAACCTCCACCTCCTGAGTTCAAGCGATTCTCCTGCCACAGCCTCCTTAGTAGCTGGGATTACAGGGACGTGCCAGGCTAATTTTTGTACTTTTAGTAGAGACGGGCTTTCACCATGTTGGCCAGGCTGGTCTTGAACTCCTGACCTCATGATCCACCTGCCTCAACCTCCCAAAGTGTTGGGATTATAGGCATGCGCCACCATGCCTGGTCTTCCTTATATGTTTTTTAGTGTTCTGTTTCTTCAGAGCAATATGTCAGCATTTGTGTTGCAGGACATGTGGAGTGAGAAGATTGCAGAGTCTCAGGTGCTCTGGTCCTAGGTTCCTGACATCCTTTGTTTAGGGCCTTACTGACAATGTACTGGTGGATATCGTCTTTATAGAAAATGAAAAGTTATTGAACTGTGCCATCTCATTTGGACCCCAAGTGGGCCCCCCATCTTTTTTTTTTTTTTACAATAACTAAATTAAGAACAGTCAGATTGGCACCAACAATGCAATCCTGAACAATCTGCTTTCCTTCTCCAGTTCTCCTTGGTTTATATCAGAATGCCCATATGCAGTAGCAGGTGGACACAACCACAGGTCAGGACATGCCACTTCATAGGGAAGCCATGCTTGTCATTGTACCATTGATTTGGCCCACAGAACCCTTCCATTCTTCACCCAGAGTGGCACGGGCAACTTCTGAGGCCATATGCTTCTCATAAATGGTATGGTTTGCATTCACTGTCCACTTCAATGAGTTTCTGACAGCCACTGGCTTGGAAGGAGACCTTCGGCTTTATCTTGAAGTAGCTAATCACCTCTGATTTACCACAAAACAGAGACATGACATTCTTTTATCATTCTAAAAACCACATCCCCATCTGTAATTATGTTGCTTTTTGCATTCCTGATGTTGTTGTGTTTTTTCAAAAAAATTGGATTTGATGAAGGTTTGTCTGTTTTATTGGTCTTTTCAAAGGATCAGCTTGAGTTTATTGATCAAATCCATTTTTATTTTATATTTTATTAATTTATGCTTTTATTTTATTTTATTTATTTTTTTAAGATAGAGTCTCGCCCTGTTGCCCAGGCTGCACTGCAATGGCACGATCTTGGCTCACTGCAACCTCTGCCTCCCGGGTTCAAATGACTTTCCTGCCTCAGCCTCCCAAGTAGGGGGGATTACAGGCACCTGTCACCACGTCCAGCTAATTTTTGTATTTTTAGTAGAGGAAGGATTTCACCACATTGGGTAGGCTGGTCTCAAGCTCCTGACCTTGTGACCTGCCTGCCTCGGCCTCCCAAAGTGCTGGGATTACACATGTGAGCCACCATGCCCGACCTGCTTTTATTTTTAAAAATGCATTCCTTCATATTCTGGAGTTATTTTACTATTCATTTCCCCATTTAGTAGCTTATTTAATATAAATCTTTTTAAATAAATAAATAAATTTTAGGCTGTGAGTTTTTCTTTGGTGTTGATCGATGCATCCCATACACTTAAGATACGGTGCTCTGGGTCTCATTTCTAAGTACAGTCCTGTGTCACCTAACAATGTGGAGATGCATGGTTAGGCAATTCTGTTGTGCAAACAGCATACGGTGGACTCACACAAACCTAGATGGTATAGCTACTACACACCTCAGCTCTGTGGCACAGGCTGCTGCTCCTGCGCTACAAACCTATACAGCACATGACTGTACAGAATATTGCAGGCAACTAGAACAAAATGGTTAGTATTTACATATCTAAACATAGCTAAACACAGGAAAGGAACAGTAAAGAAGATGTAAAGCTAGCGCACCTGTAGAAGGTGCAAACCATGAATGGAGCTTGCAGGACGGAAGGTTGTTCTGGGTGGGGCAGTGAGTGAGTGGTGAGTGAATGTGAAGGCCTAGGACATGACTGCACACTATGGTACACCACTGGAGATGAGAAATGCTATACATTTAGGCTACACACATTCATAAAAAGTGTTTTTCTTTCTTCGGTAATCAACTTCAGCTTAATGTAACATTTTTACTTTATAAACTTTTTAATTTTTTAAAACTTTTTGACTCTTTTGTAATAATACAACTTAAAACACACATTGTACAGCTGTACAAAAATATTTTTCTTTATATCCTTATGTTTTTTTTTCTATTAAACACTTTATGTTTTTTGTTAAAAGCTAATACACAAACCTACACATCAGCCTAGGCCTACACAGGGCCAGGAGCATCAATACCACTGTCTTCCACCTCCACATCTTGCCCACTGGAAGGTCTGCAGGGGCAGTAACATGCATGGAGCTGTCCTCTCCTATGATAACAATGCCTTCTTCTGGATACCTCCTGCAGGACTTGCCTAAGGCTGTTTCACAGTTAACTTAAAAAAAGAAGTAGAAGCAGTACATTGCAAAATAATGATAAAAGTATAGTGTGGTAAACACATAAACCAGTGACACAGCCATTTATTCTCATTATCAAATATCATGTACTGTACATAATTGTATGTGCTACACTTTTATATGACTGGCAGCACCACGAACACATGAGTAAGGCATTGCGTTACATTACGATGCTACAGCGTCACTGGGTGATAGGAATTTTCCAGCTCCATTGTAATTTTAGGCAGTCTGTCATTGGCCAAAACGTCATTATGTGGTGCATTACTGTAGAGTGTAGTTTCAGCTTTGAGTTACTAAGAAGAGTGACAAACATTTTAAGTGGATTTTGAAGGGGTTATTGTTTTTATGGTTAATTTTGAATTTTGCTATATCAAGGTAAGAGCAGCTTTAGAATTTGCTTAATTCTTTGTACTTAAATCTTGGCTAATTTTTGTGAATGTTTCTGGAGTGTTTAAAAAGGATGTGTGGGTTGTTTTTTTTTTTTTTTTTTTTTTTTACCATTTATTAAGTATAAATCTATAAGATCAAGTCTGTTAATTGTATAATTTAGATGTTCTTTACCCTTTTTCCTACTTTGGTATATTTGAACTGCCATGCTCTACTACCTGTATTAAATTTGCCACTGTGTGTGTATGTCTTCTCCTTATAGTTCTATCAGTGTGTGATTGATACATTTCCAAACTATATTGTTAGACTCATGTGGTTTTATGACTGTTACATATTTTCGATGGATTATACCTTTTATCAATATAAAATCTCTCTTTGTCTTGTTTAGTGCCTTTCACCTGGAATTCTATTTCTGCTACTGCTATTATTACATCTACAATGTGAGCCTTATATGGTATTTGTTTTCCCATCCTTTTATTTTCGTTTTCTTTAGGTCATTTTGTTTTACTATATCTGTTACAAACAGGCTAGAGCTAGATACCTTAAAGTCGACATCAGAGTATCTATCTTTTAATAGTGAACTTTAGCTCAATAATTTTTAGTAATTATTATCTTTGTTCTTTTTTTTTTTTTGAGATAGAGTCTAGCTCCGTCACCCAGGCTGGAGTACAGTGGCACAATCTTGGCTCACTACAACCTTGTCTCCTGGTTTCAGGAGATTCTCTTGCCTCAGCCTCCTGAGTAGCTGGGACTACAGGCATGCACCACCACGCTCAGCTAATTTTTTTTTGTATTTTTGGTAGAGACGGGGTTTCACTGTGTTAGCCAGGTTGGTCTCGATCTCCTGACTTTGTGATCCATCCACCTCGGCCTCCCAAAGTGCTGGGATTACAGGTGTGAGCTACTGCGCCAGGCCTATCTTTGTTCTTATTCCTGCCATCTCATTTTATTATTCTAATTTCCATGTTTTATTTATTTATTTTTCTACTTTTGCTTTACCTTCCTTTTGATTTTTGTCCATTTTTTCCTCTATTGGTTTAGAATGTATACATTCCATTTCTATTTTTTTAGTGATTGACTTTTAAATATTTAACATATGTATTTATATACACTTTCCCTTAGTTTTGTACAGAATTAAACAGTATTTGTTTCTTACCCCCAAACAAGAGAAGAATCTTAGCATGGTTTCATGTTTCTCATTCTTCTACCACCTCACCTCCTACCTTGTTGAGATAACCTAAAATATTACTTCCAAATTGTCATTAAGGTTTTGTACATTTTCTCCTTAACAATTATCTAGACTTTATATAAACTTTATAATGTCCTTGTTCATAACTCATAACTATAAACTTCATTATTTTTTACTCGTATCATTACTATGCTCATTCTATTTCTTTGATTCATTTTTCATTCTGTGGAAGTACAGCCTGAGTAATTGCTTCAAGGAAGACTTCTGTGGGGGAGTAAACTTTATGGGTTCGTACACTTTTGGAGGTGTCTCTATTTTACTTGGCTACTTGAATGCTATTTAGACTGCATATAGAGAGCCAGGTTCAAAAATACATTTTCCTTGTAATTTTGAACATATTATTCCATTGTTTTCTATTATATATATACTTTTGTTAATGAGAAGTTTAATGCTAATGATGATTTTGAAAGTAATTCCCTTTTTCCTCTTTGGCAACACTACTAAAGAGATTTCTTTCTCCATTGTGTATTCTTGGCACCTTTGTTGCAAATCAGTTGGCTATAAATGAGTGGGTTTATTTCTCAGGTTTCTATCCTGAGCCATTGCTCTACGTGTCTGTTTTTATGCCAGTACCATGCTGTTTTGGTTACTATAGCTTTGTAACAGATTTTGATATCAGGCAATGTAGGGCCTCCAGCTTTGTTCTTGCTCAAGATTGCTTTGTCTATTCAGGATCTTTTGTGGTTCCACATGAACTTTAGGATTGTTTTTTCCATTTCCATAAAAAATGACCTTGGCATTTTGATAGGAATTGCATTTGTAGACTGCTTTGGTTAGTATGGTCATTTTAACAATATTAATTCTTCCAATCCATGAACACAAGATAGCTTTCCATTTATTTATGTCACCAGCTATTTTTTTTTATCATGTTTTGTAAGTTCTCAGTTTATATATCATTACATTTACTCTTCAGTATTTTATTTTAGTTTTTTGATGCTATTGTAAAAGGGGCTGATTTCTTAATTTCTATTTCAGATAGTTCATTGTTAGTGTAAATAAATGCTACTCATTTTGTGTGGTTGATTTTGTATCCTGCAACTTTATTGAATTAGTTTATCAGTTGTAACAGTTTTTCAGTGGTCTTTA
Source organism: Cheracebus regulus (assembly GCA_963574635.1). Lineage (NCBI taxonomy): Eukaryota > Metazoa > Chordata > Mammalia > Primates > Pitheciidae > Cheracebus > Cheracebus regulus. Next base: position 126,831 of record CAUYQU010058678.1, on the reverse strand, counting down.
GGATTTTCTATGTATAAGATCATGTCATCAGCAAACCGAGAAAATTTCACTTCTTCCTTTCCTATTTGGATGCCTTTTAAAAAAAATTTGCCTAATTTATCTGGCTAGGACTTCCAGTATTATTATGCTGAACAGAAGTGGTAAGAGGGGGCATCTTTGTCTTGTCCCTCATCTTGAAGGAAAAGCTTTCAACTTTTCACCATTAAGTATGATGTTAGCTGTGGCCTTGTCATATGTGCACTTTATTGTGTTGCAGCACATTCCTTCTATGCTTAATTTGTTTCTATCTTTAAAGGATGTTGAATTTTGTCAAATGCTTTCTCTGCACCTATTGAAATGATCATATGGGTTTTCTTTCCTTCATTCTGTTAATATGGTGTATTACATTTATTGATGTGCATATGCTGAACCATCCTTGCATCCTTGGAATGAAACCCACTTGACCATGATGCATCATCTTTTCCATGTACTGTTGGATTCAGTTTGCTAATACTGTGTTGAGGATTAAATAAGGATGAAGCCCAGTGCATGTGGACATAAGGGCCCAGCATGGCAAATGGCACAGGTGCTGGGAGTGATAGATATCTGTTCTTATTGGACAAGAAAACAGAGGTTCAGATAAGTTAGATGTCTCTCTCAAAGTCACAAAGTGTGTCACCAGGTTGGCTTTGGGCCTGTTCAGATTCCAAGCCAGGCTACTTTCAGCATGTCACTTTTGCTCCCCTAATGGCTTTGGCTGGTTTCCAGCAGGTGTGCCAGTGCCCAGTGGGTTGCTCCATGGAAAGTTATCATAAATGACAATGGAACCACTGGTCTCCTTGTCAAGTAGATGGCAAGCACACATCCTCTCCCTTCCTACTCCCCAGGAGACAGTTCCCTCTCATTCTACAACCAGGCCACAGCATGGCGCCATGCAGGGGTGTGTGTGTGCGTGCACCTGTGTCCTCAGGGACCCACCTGAAGAGGAGCAGCACGGCTTGGGGGAAGGTCTGAAAGTTGTTGTTCCGGTTGATCTCTGTGGTATCATTCAGGGCAATTTTCCCAAACACCTGGGAGAGGGAAGGAAGAGGTGTTCAGTGACTTGTAGACAGAGAGGGTCCTAATTTCCCACCATTGTTCAATGGTCTCTTCAGGGGTCCCAGGGGTCCCTGGAACTGGCCAGTCCACAGGCTGAACGGTCTTCCCATGCAACATGGCAGGCACCTACTGTCCTACTCAGCCCCTAAGCCCAATCCCCAAACCGGACAAGCCTGAGAATCAAAGTGCCCACAGCCTCAGGAAGATCCCTGCAGCCCAGTGGGAGCTGGGGCGGAGAGCAGTGGATGCCGGGACCGGGACCCGGCTTCTGACAGGACATAGGATGGACTGGCCTTCTTTACTTTGCCGTTTCAAATCTGCATGCCCAAGCACTCCTTCAAATTTAATTCTTGCATTTTAGAGTGATATGGAGTGAGTGACCTGGGGCCAGGGCAAGCTTAATTCATTCCTGAAAATGCTTTTTTCCCTGTTTTTTTTAAAGCTGTGCTTATCTTAGAAACTGCCACCTTGGTCAGATATCAGGGTAGCTCTTTTAGTCTAAAAAGGTTTTGGCAACTGAATCTTGGGTCTTTCTGTGATGAGCAAGTAGGAGACTTCCTGAAGGAGTGGCCGAGGAAATGCTCTGGGCTAGTGTGGGTGCCCTGCCAAGTTTGACCCTGGAACCTCAAGCTGGATCCCTGAGTCGGGAATGGAGAGCTCTGGGTTTGCAGTGAGAGGTGCAGTGGGCGCCTGGGAAGGGAGGCTCCAGAAAACCGCTGCACGTTAGATGCGGTGAACCTTGCCTTGATTTGGCCCCTCCTTGCTTCCTCCTTATTTCCTCCCTCCCTCTCAGTCATTAGCTTCAGATGAATTTGGCTGGGGTAATTCTCAGGCCCATCAGACCTGGACAACAACAGTGGTGCAGGGCAGACACACCTTGCTGCTGTTTCTTGAGAAGGGGCTGTATCTCTCCCAGGGCCCCTGGCATAACTTGGGAGTGTCTTTCCTCTACCAAGAGCAGAACCCAGGCTTCGGGGAGGGAATCTCTCTGGGCTGTGCGTTCTGTACCTGAACATTCTCCTGTTACCTACAGGAGATCCATTTGAGACAAGTTCCAATTCCTGTGGGCTTTTGGGCCTCAGAAAATGGAAGAGGATGGAGAGGGATAGTCGGAAGGAGAGGGAGAAGGAAGAAAGGCATTAGGGAACGTGATTCTGGGAACGGGGAAGAGACAGAGCAAGAGGCCAGGAGGTGGGAACCTCCCTACCTGCATCCCGATCACCGCGTAGATGAAGAACAGCATCACGATCAGGAGGGCCACATAGGGCAGGGCCTGGAAGGAAGCACAGGAGACTCCCATTAGGGCCGAGTGCAGAGGCCAGCTGGCCCCTTCCCAGGGAGCGCCGCACCCCTTTCTCTGCAGCCATTAGCTACTGCCCAGTTTGGGCTGGGGGACATTTCCAAGAGTCCCACAGGACTACAGGAAACCTGGGAGAAGCCCTGAGAAACCAGAACTGACTTCTTATTTCAGCTTGGTTTTCAAAGCAGGCTGTGGAGTAATGATACAGTGTGACACTACCTGCTCAATCAAGAATGAGCAAAACCTCCTCCGACTACACACGCACAGTATGTTTGTACGAGGCAGGAGAAATGGTGGAGGACAGCACTCAGCTGACTGTGGTTACCTGTGAATGGGGTGGTGGCAAGTTACACCCTCTCTTTACACAGTTTAACTCTGTCCCACTAGTTGTAGTGAGTGGGTATTACTGTTGCAATGAAAACATTTAATAAGGAAAAATCTAGCAGAAAGATCATGGGCTCAAATCCTGTTTCTGCCACTTTCTGTCTATGAGAGCTGGGGCGCTTCACTTCTCTTAGCGTCAGTCTCCTCATGGGAAATGTGGAAATAATAACAATAATGACCTCTCAGAGTTTTCGTGGTTTAAATGATTTAAGGCCTATAAAGTGCTTAGTGCAATACCTTGCACAGAGTTGGGTTCCATACGTTCTATTCACTCAATGTATTATCTGCCTGGCAGCTTGGACAACTAATTTTCCAGAGCCCCCGCCACTTCTGGGGAGAGGCCTTGGTCCCTGGGATGGGAGGTAGGGCCCACTCTCCCGGTTACCACTTCAGCCACGGCTGCCGGTCACTAGAGGGTGCCGTGAGAGCACGTGCCACAGTTGGGCCTTGCAGTCACCCAGTCAGTGCCTCTTCCCAGCCCCGAGAGAGGCGAGGAATATTGGGTCCCTGTGGGGCAGGGCGAGTATGTTGGGTCCCTGTATAGCCGCTCACAGCTGTGGGTCCATCCTGCACCCAAGGACAGGGGTGGTGGCAGTCCTGCTTCTGCTGGTGTCTACCATTCTGAATCCCTGGGACCCCGGCCGAGGAGGACACGGGGTGCAGGAGCCTCAGCTCATCATCAGGTGGGGATCAGCCGTGCCGGCTCGGAGGAGGCCTGGCCATCGGGAGCTCTCTGGAGAGCCTTGGACGGTCAATCCCTGGTAGGAGGCTCTGGGGGCCAAGCTGGGACGGGTCTCCCTGCTGAGGATTGGCACCTTTCCTCTGGCTACAGCTACAGCCATGGGCACGCCTGGACCAGGCCCAGGCACACCCTGTCCCCAGGCAGGGACTGGCTGGGTCAGGGGACACAAAAGCCGTCTTCCCCGATGGCCTCTGGTCTTGAGAAGGCTGAGAGCAGCCCCTCCACTGTGGGGAGAAGAGCCTGCCTTCTGCCAGCCCAGGGAAGCAAGAAACCACCTTCACGGTTTTGCACTCATCTGGGGAAATTCAAGTGACCCAACAGCTTTGCTTCTCCTTAACTTCAAACCTATGAAGGCTCCTCTGAGCTGGCTGGGGCTGATCGTCATTCTGTTTTAACCGGGAAATAATGGCTGAGCAAAGGAACTAATCATGTGTCCAGGCAGTCCTGGGCCCATTCGAGGGGCCTCTCTAGCCGAATAGAGGACACCAGGGTCCTGAAAGTCTGGCCAAGGACATAACAGGTGCTGGAGCAGATGCTGCTGAAACGCCCATGGGGAGGAGGGCGATGACCAAATTCTGAAAATGCGGAATTCGAAGAGCCATAGCGGTCACCAGGTTGTGCAGGCCTTCCTTACCACAAAACCCCTTTGTCCAGTACATTCTTGCCGAGAAAGACATATATGATGGGTAAAGGCAGACCCTCTCTGCCTCCCCTTAGCTCCCATCCCTCTTTTACCACCTGGCCTTCTGGGGCTCTGAGCCTGCCTTGGAAACCACGCACTTTGTCTAAGCCTCTCAGTGCGAAACGGGGATCCAGGCAGAGCTGCCCAGTTCTGCCACTCAGAGGAAGCAGCAGAGCCCCAGAGTGGAGGGCTCCTCCTGTGCCAGCTCTGTCCCGGGCCAGGTGGCAGACCTGAGACCCCCAGGCCGTAGGACACAAGGGGTGGCTACCTGGAAGGACTTGATGAAGGTCCACAGCAGCGTCCGGATGCCCTCCCCGCGGCTCAACAGCTTCACCAGGCGCATGACCCGGAACAGGCGGAAGAAGGTGATGGAGATGCGGGAGTTCTCCTCTGCGTTCTGGAACCCGTCGGCAACAGGAGGTGCAGTTAGCACAGCAAGAGGGGATAAGAAGAGGAGGGCCCCACCGAGAAATACAGCCCTCAGTGGCAGTGGCGGAAGGCAGGCCAGGGTTCGCTGCACTAGACTTCCCCCTCAGGTGGGAGGGCAGCCGCCTACCTTTAATGGGTGGACAGCCCAGCCCCATGGTCTCTGCAGAAAGACTGTGCCCAGGCCCCTGGGCTGTGGTCCTGTTTTTTTTTGTTCTCCCTACTTCTCCTTCATTCCTAGTTCTTAATGTCCTGGATGGAGGAACAGACGACTCCATCAGGAACTACCATATGCTTTGGAATCTTCTAGGCCCAGAGCCAGCTGCCCTGGGAGCCCCTGCTCCTGCACTGCTGAGGAAGCAGCCTCTGTTTGTCTGGGTGGAGAGTCCTGTGTCCTGAGTGCGGCCCAGTGCTCTGTGAGGAGGTGGGTTGGTGGACAGCCTCTTTCCTGGCTGCAGGTATGTATGCATTTGGGGGTCCTGTGGGCTGCCCCCTGAGGAGACCTCACATCGCAGCTGCTTGGGGCTCCAGCACTTCCCTTTTATCACTTCCTTCTACTTTTCACAGCCCCTGTCCCAAAGGGAGGGACTAGGGGTGCTATTCTGTGCTGGGAGAGGGGCTGGTTTGCAGCCCTTGCTCTGAAGCTGTTGCTCCTACTCCCCTCTGCCCTGGGGCCTCTAGGAGGCTCCAGCCTTCCAGGCTGTATAAGACCTTGGAAGGAAGAGGGTCATGGGTCAGGGTAAGGGAGGGGAGGCCTCCCTTGCAACTGATGCTCCTGCAAATGGTCTCCCTCAGAGCCCTGGGGAAGGGGAGAGGGAAGGTGAAGGGGAGGGAGGGTGGAATGCAGGCCAAGGTGAGTGGAGGTGCTTGGGCAGCTGCTGTTGGACCTTGGCAAGCCTGAGGGTTGGGCACATGCCTGGCCTGGGCTCAGGGGGCAGGACGGGCTGCGCTGTCACACTGTCTTCAAACCTGAGAATGGAGCTGACTCCCCACTTGGCTCTCCTCCTTCCCACACCAACCTGGTGAGCAGGAACCCAGGAGGGAGCCACTGCTGCATCCAGAGCTAGTGCAGCTCACCCAGCCCTGCGGGCACCTGGAGAGAATGGACCCTCGGGGCTTCCTGTTACTGTCCCCATCCACACCACCCTCGAGGTGGGAGGTCTCAGGTTGTTACTGGGGCCACCTGAATCCTCTCCACTCCTTGCTTTAACTTGCCACTTGTTTATTTTTAATTATTTCTAGGTCAGACTTTCCCTGGCAATACCCAGCATGAAAGCCCTTCTAACTGCACTGCCTGCCCTGGCTGACCCTAATGTGGCATCAGAGGCCGCTCCCCTCACTATGCAGGACAGGAGATTATGAAGGAGGCAGGGAGATCTGGAGGCAACCACCACCCTGCACAGAAGCAAGCCAGAGACCTCTCCTGCTTTCCAGACCTTCCAGACAGAATAGCAAAAATATTTCTTATGTTTCAGAATCAGAGCTGCCTCAGTTCCTCCTAAGGCTCCTGTTCCCCTCAAGGCAGGGGACAGACTGGTAGGTCTCGGGACCTGATGAACGGGTGCCTGAGGGGCTGGGTGGAGAGCTGCAGGCAGCAGTCCTGTCCTGCCCTGGGCTCTGCTCTGCCTGTGTGTTCTGAAGCCTTTGATGCCCTTAATCTCTGTATTTCTATCACCTGTGTATCTATTTGAAATTCTATTTTCACTCCATAAAAGGAGGTTGTGTTCCGCCAGAGGTGTATGCAGAGGAGGCTTAGGGTTTTATAACTCAGCTGTCAGTTCCACTGTGTTCAGGAAAGAAAAAGAAAGAACAAGCTTCAGTGGAGAACTTCAGCTGCAAGTGTGAAGAGTTTGAGAAGTTGGTGCCACAGGGGCATCTGGGTCTGCTGAGTTAAAAAAAAAAAAACAAAAAACCAAAAAACACCCAACACCCAGCTTGCAGTGTGAATTCCATTCCACTGTTGCCCGGTGGCTGCTGTTTGCTAATGTGGCCCGACAAGGGGAAAATACACACGGCCATTTGGACGCACCTATTTCCCCTAATAAACCAAAGGACATTGCAAAGAAGAGGCAGATCCAGGCGGCTGATCCAGGAAGCAGGGTCCCCAGGAAGTGGGGTAGAGCACCCTGGACGCAGCCTTTGTTGTGGCAGCCTTGTGGCCAGGCAGAGCCAGGCTGCACCGGGGAATACATCAACCCACCCAAGCTTGCCTCGACTTGCGGACTTTGCGGCTCAGCCAGTCAACCCACTGGTCCTTCTAAAAACTCATACTTGGCCCAGTTTGAAAAACGTAATGGCAGCCTGTTGGAGAAGGCTGGGCCAAGGAGCCTTCAAGGTCACATTGAATGGCATCTCTTTTATCACTTTAGCCAAAGCAAATCACAGACTCCTACACCAGGAGTGGTCCAATCAACAGAGCTCGTTTTTCCTCTTCTAGCCTGCTGCAGAATAGTGGCTGTGGCCTAATTTTAACGGAGTTCAGGAATTTAGAAAAATGCAAGGGGTAGCAACGTTGGAGTGGCTGGAAATTCAACCACACTCTCAGTAACAAATATCCCCACTTAAACCTCTTACCGTGGCCTTTCACTTGAAGGACAGGGAGGCTAGGAGCCACAGACACTGATGAATAGGAATCATCGTCTGCCCTTCCATCTCTCGGCTAGAGCACCTCTTTCTTCCCTCCTTATCCTGAAGCCCCTACCAGGGCTCTCATAGGTACCCTCTGCAAATTTCTTACATCAGATTAAGGTCAGAGGCTTTGGCCAGTGGAGTCCTCAGGGTGTTTAACAGGAAATGGCCCTCAGGTCCCATTCTCTCCCAGTGGCTTGTTAGATAGTCAAGATCACAGTGAATTACCACCCCAAGGAAAGCTCAGGGATAACACAACACTGCACAAACGGCAACTTCACAGCTCACACAGGAAGGGAACAGGCAGACAAGGCACACGGCAGACATGGCGGCCACATGCAGTCAGAGCCAGGCAGGGCTCCCAGGGACTCTGGAGGTCGGGGTGGGAGAGTGGGGCTGTTAGAGGGGGACACAGAAGCCGGGAGCGTGGTCGGGAGGGTTGGTCTTACCATAGAGGGAGAGCATTGGGTATGTTCAGCTGGCTTTAAAGAAAGGCAGATAGAGATAAGCTGTAATGAGTCTCCCATGAAGATGCCCGGTATTCTAGGTCTTGGCTAACACAGGAGCAACACAGTGGCAGAAGAGGGCAAAAGGAAACAAGTGAAAGAAACATGAAAGTGTAGGCCTGGCAGGTCCTGGGCATCCCCGTGAGTGTGGGGTCTGTGTTGCTGGGTCTCATGTCAAACCAGAACCCACAGGCATTCTCCTATCTATGACCTTTAAATAACTCACATCCATAATATTATTAGATAAGCAGATGAGGTCTTTGGGACTTCGTGGATGGAGGTTTGTAGTGTTTTGTTTTGTTTTGTTTTGTTTCAGAGACAGAGTCTCGGCTCTGTTGCCCAGGTTGGAGTGCCATGGCATAATCACAACTCACTGCAGCCTTGAACTCCTGGGCTCAAATGATCCTCCCACATCAGCCTCCCTAGTAGTTAGGACTACAGGCACGTGCCACCATGCCCAGCTAATTAAAAACATTTTTTGTAGAGATAGGGTCTCACTATACTGCCCAGGCTGGTCTCAAACTTCTGGCCTGCCCCAAGGAATCCTCCTGCCTTGGCCTCCCAAAGTGCTAAGATTACTGGTGTAAGCCACTGTGCCAAGCCTGTTTTCATTTTTTTATTAGCCGTTGTTAACCCTTTAGGACTTGGGTTTTATGCACTTTAGCTTACCCCAGGCAGGGCCAGCTGAAGGACAGAGGCTTTGCTGACCCCAGGGCCTATCCTTGCCCATATATATTTAAGCATTTAAGCAAAGCAGCCCAAGGGCAGTGACCTCTTAGGGTTAGGGGAGACTGACTTCAAGCTAACACTGAGGTGGCCTCCACTGACTCCACAGTGGGGCTCATTCCCAAAGCTGAGGCTCAGGCAGGAGATGGCTTTGCTTAGCTGTTGGTCTATAGATGTGACGAGCCTGGCCACTGGCATGAAATAATGAATATTTAATTGTTTTCTAAACTTGAAAGCCCTATACACAATTTAGGATACTAACACCCCAAGAAACTGTTCTCACGAGTGTGACTGCTGAACTCATTTAGGAGTAGAAGCTGAGGGAACTGGCTTCTGGTGAGGATCCCAGGGTCAGCCCTCTCCTCCGGTTCCTGGAGCATGGATCTGGCAAGGTACCCTTACTCTTTGGCTCCAGTACAGAGGGCTCAAGCCCCGACTGATCTTGACCACCTGAGCTGCTAACTCTTTCTAGAAAGTCAGGACTTGGCTTTTACCCTCCACTTTCAGACAGTTGCTCTTGTATTTCTGTTTTTAAGGTACAAACAAGGAAAATGTGTAATGGAATTTTGAAGGATGGAAATGTGCACAACTAGACATTTGCTTGCAGTCTGAAAATACTTCTTTGATAACAGATTTCTCAGCAAATTCTTTCTTTTTTCATAGCTACTTGGTAGGATGTCCTTTTGGGGGGCGGTAGAGATACAGGGTGAGGTGAGGGAAGAGAAAGAAAGGGATGCTTCTCTAGGCATTTACAGAACACTCTAGATCTGGATTTCTAGATCTCAGCTTCTGCTTCATGAAGATTCCACTTGCCAGGGTGCCTGCAGGGTGTGGGTCCCTAGAATTTGGCTAGCAGGCTGAGACTGAACACAGAGACAAACACAGGCAGACACACACACACACATACACACACTCACAAACACCGACACTCACACACACTCTTACACATACTCTCACACACACAATCACACACAACATACATGCACACACACACACTCTCATACTTTCTCACACATACACACGTGCACACACACACACAGAGGCATGTACAGAAGAAATTTCTTGGCAAAGCGCCTAAACTCCTTTTCCTCTGGTGTGTGATAGTTGCCCAGGATGGTCAGGTCTAGCTATCCACTGGCATCTTGGCCCAGTGCTTGGGCTCCCTTGCTCATGGACAAGGAGTTCTCTGTTTCTCAGGCTTCAGTGGGGCAGGGAGGGAGGCCCAGAGGGAGCGAACCTACACCATGTTAACTCCAGAGTGTTGGGCAGAGTTCCCAGGAGGCCTGAGCAATTGCTGCCCGCTTGGATCCATCCTGCAAACCATCACAGCTGCCCATCACTCCTCAGAACTCTGGACAAATGTCTGAAAGTCTTCTGGGTCAATCCCAGCCTGAACAGGACCAAACTGGAGACAACGCTGACAACACACCTGAGTACTTGGCTTACCTGGCCTAACTAAACCAACCTCTAGGCATCAAAAAACAACAACAACAACAACAACAAAAAACCCTGTTTTATTTTACTTCTTAAACATTCAGAGCCAGGCAAGGTGGCTCATGCCTGTAACCCCAGCACTTTGGGAGGCTGAGGCAGGCAGATCACGAAGTCAGGGGTTTGAGACCAGCCTGACCACCATGGAGAAACCCTGTCTCTACTTAAAAATACAAAAATTACCTGGGCATGGTGGCGCGCAGCTGAAATCCCAGCTACTTGGGAGGCTGAGGCAGGAAAATTGCTTGCACCCTGGAGGCGAAGGTTGCGGTGAGCCGAGCGTGCCATTGCATTCCAGCCCGTGAGACAGAGCAAGACTCTGTCTCAAATACACACACACACACACACACACACACACACACACACACACACACACGTATGAATAAAAACCATTCAGAATCCTTCATTTGGAACTTTTAAACATCTGTCTTAACTGTCTTTTCTCTTGTTGCATTTTATAGCTCCCATTTAAGACCTTGTCTATTTTAGTCATATTTCACTTTAAGACTTGACTTTAGGTCTGTTCTAATAATCTTGAGAGTATTTAGTATTTTAATAACGTGTTGATGTAACAATTCCTATGGCATGTCTCTGTAACAGCAGACAAGAAAAGTCAAGAGCAGCTATGAGCACAGTAGAAAGAGGAAGAATGAGGACTCTCTGGGATCTCTGTGTGGCATTCTCCTGCCCACGTAATGAGAACTCTCCAAAGAGACCAACTATGGAAGAAGCTAGAGACTCAAAGATTAACTTTTTATTGAGCCTTAAGCCTTACTGTTCACAGGGCATCTTTGACTAGCTAGGCAGTGTTACTTCTACCACCACACAAACCTGTTTTCACATGAGGAGCTATGTTTACAAAGTCCCTGGTTTCAAAAATGAAGAACCATTGATGATGAAATCAGAGGGCAATCCTTGAGTGATTTCTACATAGTAACAACAAGAAGCAGCCTGAGACACAGCCCCTGCCCTCAAGGCACCCGTGGTCTACTGCCCTGGATGTTTCCTATATGATCCCACGTAATTGTTGGAGTCTTTGGTACCCTTTCCCCTTGGCAAGTGAATCCTCTGCTGGGATGGGAGGAGAGATTGGACTTGCTGGAGTTGGACATCTGTGGTATCCCAGGATCAGCACTTTTAGCTCAGAGACACATTTCTGTCTTTAAATACCTAGTATGGCAACTTGAGAAACTACAAAGCATCAGTTCTACCTTTGGATGTAAATTCAGAATTTGTTGGTAGCCATGAATACCTGGGTATTAATCTCTGACCACTTCCCAGATTTGCTTCCGGTGCCCTTGAGTTATTTTGTATTTTCTCCATCTGTGGTCCTTCCAGGAGAAGAAAGGGGCTGTAGGATTCCCTGAAGACACCCCCCTACCCCACCAAGCCTGGAGATGGCATTCCCCTTTATCAGAGCCAACAGAGCTGCTTACATAACCTGAATATTCTGGCTGATTTTTAATACGGTACTTTCTCCATTAATGGTAGGCATGGAGAAATTTCCGAGCAGCCAATTCTTTCATCCTTGTTTTCTAATGATCTGGTAATTTTCAATGATTTCATGATATTGGGGCAATTAACTTAATTTGTTCATGTAATGATATAAATGAAATGAAGTTATTATTCCATATCTGAGGCAGAGGTCGGGCATTTTCAGAGAGAGTTTTGGTTAGTGGTTCCAGATAACAGGCTCAGGGCAAATAGAAAGGAAAGCCCATTTCCTTCCTTCAGTATGCTTACGCAGATTGCCTTGGTTTGGCAGAACTGACTGTGAGGAGAGGAGTGGTGCAGGGCAGCTAATGAGAGGTCTCTGGAAAGCCGTCTTTTGAATTAAGTTCAGGGTCTAATGAGAAGTAACACCTCAGTGGATGAAGTCCTTATTTCTGGAAGGTACTCACTATGCACTTCTTTTCATCAGAGTGCCAGCTCTAGGCCACATTTAGGATGCTGAGGGGTGAGACTCAGGGAATGCCAGAGGCCAGCAGAGACAGTATCCTCCCAGGTAGAGGATTTTCCCACAAGGATGGTGTGCGAGGCCATGGGGTGTGTTTCGTGCTTGCTACATCACACGGTCTCTCTGGAGACTTAAAAGGTAGTTGAAAAATAGCTCTTCAACATACAAAAACAGTTTTTAAAAATTATTGTTTTAAAAAGCACAGCCAAGTGTAAAGATTATAGAAATTCAGGGGCTGAGTACTAGATCTCTGGCTGGAATATCCAATCAAGTTGTCTTCCACAATACTCTCTTGCAGTCAGGGGGCCAGAGAGCATTGTGAAGGGGCACAAGCCATGGCTGCGTTCTCCTTGGCAGGCTGAATTTGAGAGGTACAGATTATGCTCTGGTCTCCTCCAGGGAAGGCTGGCTCTTGGCCCTATGGAAAAGGACCGCCCAATTCCAATGGCTGCCATTGAGACAACGCTGTGACCTCAGCATCACCGAGATTCCATGCATCTCTGAAACAGACGTCAAAACTAATGTCATGGGAGTGTGTGAGTCTCTAAATCATGGTCCTGCTACAGAACTCTTGCTGTATTTTTTTAAATGTCTTGTCCAGAACTTAGGGAGGCAGATCTGATATAAATTTCATTCCAAGCCACCTGAAGGTCTCGATCCAGCTGGTACCCCTCCCTATGCTCCGCTTCTCTGCTTTTACTACCTCCAATCTCAAGTTGATCTGCAAGACACAGCAGCTGGTTCTGTGGAGGGCGTCACGTTGTGGAGGAGGACCAAGGGGTGGGGCTTTGAGGGAGATACCTTGGAGTAATCTAGGTCAGGATGATGGTGGTCAAGCTAGTGAACAGAGAGAGCTGGGAATGGCAGGGGTCAGGGACTGCTAGAGACATCTGACACCAACTTCATGGCCAGGAGCCAGCAGATGTAGGTTAAGGGTGTGTTTGTGTGCGTGGGTCCTCATGATCCTTTTATCTTCCCTTCCCACCAGGAGAAACACACTTCTCAGGAGGAGTCAGGAGGTGCTGAATCTTGGAGCCACTGGGGATGGTACCAGGGCAAGGCATTTTAGAGATGCCAAAGTAAAGCATGTTTTAAACTGCAAGCCTCCTAAAGTTGAAGGAACAGCCTACTTACTAAGAGAGGCAAAGGTTAAACACATGTCAGCTGGGATAGACAGGAACTGAGGGCAGAGGCCAGTGGCTTTCAGACAAAAGAGCAAATGAATGAGGTATCATAGTTGGAAGCAATTTTAAGCAGAATTCCCATTTTGGCTTGGTGTGAATGGAGAGACCAAAGTGATAGAGGAGGAGCGCTGAGCAGAGGAAGACAAAGGACAGGGAACTCGCGAGGATAAAGCTAAAGATGGATGGGGAGCGTGGAAGTAACTCTGCCCCAGCCCACAACCCCTAGGTTGGAAACCCACTGGCTTTCGTGTTTCTCCAAAGTGGAATTCCAGCTAGAAGCAGAAGGCCTGTCTTGTGTGTTTGGTGTTACAGACACTGAGTTGAAATGCCCCTTCAGAACTCCCCTCAAGGGGTCTTTGAACCCAAGGGGACTGACAGCTGGGCTGCCAGCATGGGGTGGTGGTTCCTGGCCCTCTTTTGCTCTTCCTGCTTTGTGTGTGAAGCTGTAGATGGCTGAGAGCTATGCCCTGTGCTACTGGCTGCAGTGACCAGTTTGCTGGCTGGAAGTGGCTGAAGCCTCAGGGTCTCACTGTTACCATCTGCAACCTGATGGCTCCCTACGTGCTATTACCTGCCAGAAACATGCTAAACAAGACTGACTACAGAATTGCCTGGGAGTTTCATCTTCCCCTGGGAAGGACAGCCCAGTATCTAGTCATTCAAACAAACAAACAGACCTCCACCAACAAAAGGCCCGTGAAGAATGAAATCAGCTTGCCAGTAGTGCTAACTACATCAAAGAATTCCTTATGCCCGAGGGAGAGGTCACAGAATAGAGAAGAAAGGCAGAGAAACAGAGTGGGTGAGGCAGGGAGGGCCAGAGACTCAAAGAGGAAACAAACAGATGATTCCCAGGGTGAGAGCACCAAATCTGAGAGTAAATGGGCACCAACAGAAATGGCCATGCTTCTTGAGGCACCCTGGGCATCTTTAAGCCTGCTGTGTCTCTCACTACCAGGCTCATGGCATCTTCTAGGTGCCTTTGCTTTACAAGCTTTCTGGCAAAAACCCTAACAGCAGCTTGCTGAGCCTGTAGGAACTAAAGTATCATACACTAGCCAGGTACCATCAGCTGTCTGGCCACAGCAAGGGGTGTGCCAGGCAACTTCCTCCCACCCTTACATGGAGGGGAATAGAGGGCTGTATGTGGGTTGATGAGAATAGGAAAGGAAAGAGCATTTGAGGAAAACAAAAAGTGATACGGTTTGGGGCAGAAGGCAGAGGGCAAGGGGAGCCTGGACAGGTCAGAGCCAGGTAGGGACCCTGGCACTCTCACACAGCTGAATTAAGAACCAAAATTGGGTGCCTATAAAAAACAGGTTCCCATAGACCTTTTGGGTCAAACCTACAGAGTACTTCTCAAGGCAAAAGCTTTTAAGAAGACTTGCTGCACCAGGCCCCTGCTCAGGCCGGTCTCTCCGTCCCCACCCCTTCAACCCCACATCACAGTAGTTACACAGCAAGCCTGGCCGTCTCCCTTGAGATCCGGGGCCTCTGACCTTCTCCCAGGGGACTGTTGATGGTCAGATGCCATGTACCACTTCTAGGAATGAGGGTGGCTCTGCTAACTCTTTCAAGGGCCAGCTGTATTCTTAAGCAGAGTAGAAAACAGTATTTGTAGAACAACTAGAAAAGGGGAAGGCCGGGGAGAGACCTAACAAAAGTATCTTCCCCACTCGGGTCACATTGCTACAGGCTCACCTGAGATACAACATTCCACCTGCAGGTTGAGCATGGCCTTCTCTTCAAGGTACAATGACGTTCTAGAAGGGCAGCTCCCTGAGTCCCTATCACCCCAGCATGAATTACTGTGCTGGAGTCGCTTCATTTGGAAACAAGGTACACTGGTAGCACTGGGTTTGTTGGGGGTCAGGGGGTGTTGCTGGAAGTGGGAAGAAGTTGGAGGGACTCTGAGGCAACAGGAGGCTCCAGCAACAAGAAGTGGGGCTGGAGGGAGATGGCAGGGACAAGCTCTGCCCCACCCAGCTGTCCTGAGACCACCAAACCTGATTTAATCTATCTGTCCCAGAACCAGCTCAGGCCACACCCACCAATGCCATCTAGACAATGCCGGCAACAGCACCCACTTGAGCCCCCTACTGATTGGGAGTTCTGGTCAGCTTGCTGTGAAAACCCTGTTTCCTGCCTCTGGCCTTTTGTGTCCTGGTGTCCTAAAGAATTTGTATATCCCCAGACAATATCACACAGCAGGTGCTCAAGGTAACTTTGAGGAATAAACAAACAAGGGTTTGGGTTAGGTGGTCTCCAAGCTGTGCCCACCCTAATGTCCTTGGAAGAATCTACTTTCTGACCAGGTCTCTCTATTCTCCTCCCTCATCACAACTCTGGAGGGGCCCACTCAGCCTGGCATTTCTTGTGCCCATTCTAGCCCCTTCTCTGCCATGGCAGGGGGCAGGAGGAGTGGTTTCAGCCACAAAGGCAGACAGAGGGAGCCAGGCCTGCTGTCGCACAAGCACTGTGGGTTGCAGGCGGAGAGAGAGGGCTGGAGTCATGCAGGCTGAGCTGACTCACCCCTGAGGGGGTGGACGTGCAGCAAGCAGCTCTGTGACTCAGGACTGACTGCCTTTCCTCCATCCCTCCAGGACCCAGAGCCGATAGAGGAGCTTGGCTTGCTTATGATGTTTATGGGGCGTAGTGAGGGACAATTACTGGAAGTTGTGTCTGTTGGCCTATGGCGGAAAGATGCTAAGGTAGAATGGCTTTCAGGGCCTGGATGCAGAAGACCTGGGGCCAGTACCTGACAGGCTGCTCCCTGGACACTCCCTGCCCTGCCTTGTCACTGCTTGCTCCCTCAGGCCCCCAGTCTCTTTCTCCAGCTGCACATGCAGAAGCAACTAGGCAAAGGGAGTGGTGCTGTTCTATGCCTCCTGGCCCTTGCCTTCTGCGCCCTGTAACCAGGGACACGGATCCTGGTGTGTAGCCTGCATTCTGTTTGAGCATCCCAGCAGGATCCCAGGCTCTGTGGATTCAGCATCCACAGCATCAACTGACACACAGAAGTCAAGTCAAGCCGCTCCGCCCCAAGTCCTGTTGCCAGGAGGCACTGAATGAGGAGCGCAGGAGCCACTGGGCCCTGCCCTTCAGCGATGCCATGCCCAGGCCAGCCTGGCCCAGGGATTTAGCCAGCAGGCACTGTGGAAATGCAAGAGCCAATTCTTAGACAAAAATGGGTTTGAATCCAAGATGTGCCTCCTATTCACTGTGGGGCCTCGGGCAGAGATTCTTACTGCCTGAGCCTTGATTTCCTCATGTGGAGAGTAAGCACTCGGGTTTCATCTGATCATGTGTATCATGTCCTCAGCCTGATGCCTGATCCGTGCTCATTATTAGGTCATCCTCGAGTCGTTCTTCTTCTTCTCATTTTCAGAACCAGTGCCACCTTCACTTAGCTTTATTTCTCTGCTTTGGATACTTCTGTGTGTCATGCAAAGCCTTCAGCAATTCCTCCTGTGAGCTGTGCCCAGAAGTTCCAGGGCCAGGTTCTTTCCCCTCACAGGATCCCTGTGCTTGCTCTGCTCCCTGAAGGTCTTTCTCCTGCTCCTTTTCTCTGGAAAATCTGCACATGAGTCCCACCAAAGCCAGGGGAGCCTCTCTTGCCTTGCTCTCCTTCAGCACTGTGGCTCTGGGGATTATCTTCATGCAGATGACTCCATCCCTGGAGGAGTCATCCCCATGAAGCCATGGATGCCTGATGACAGGAAACGCCACTTCAGAACGCAGCAAGGCAATGGGGACAATGAAGCATCCACCTCGAGTTGTCAGAAAATGCCCAAGTCAGAATCACTGTGTGCTAGAGTCACAAGAGACCATCCCAAACCTCTCACTCCTCACTTTTACATTCAAGGAAATTGAGGCCCAGTGAATGAAGTTCATTGCTGAAAGTCACCAGAACTGGGAGCATAACCAAGTCATCTTCATTCACACTTGCAAATGTTTCTCTATGTTCATGATGCAGGAATCCAGGCTGCCCAGCAATTTCTATTGTTCAGTATATTTTAAAATACGGAATGAAAAAGAAGGGTGTTGGGAAAGGCTGTTGGCCCAAGCAGTCAAATTCATTCCAATGTGGGATGTTTAGGGAGCAGTTTTTGATGCTATAGTAACTTTCGTGAACAACCTCAGGAAAATATGACTTCAGACCCAAGCACTGAGGAAGACCAAGAGGCTTCCTTAGAGCAGCAGGACATTGCACTCTCACCTCTCCGGCTCACAGAGGAAGAGAAGCTTGGATGTAGACCCAGGCGACGCATCAGGAGGAGAAGGGCAGGGGCCCATGGCTCAGATACTGACGCAGAATTCAGCATGACTGCACAAGGGGGCCCGAAGACAGTCCTCTCGTGACACCTGGCAGTTGTTTGCGGGTCCTGATCTCCTTGCGCCAGAAGCCCTGGCCCAGGCCTCTCCACGACTCTGCCTCTCATTGCTTCCTCTCCTCTAGTGTCGGGGCTTTGGCTACCATCTTGCTGTGAGTAACTCCATCCCCAGGCCGCTGACCAATGTGTCCGCCTGTCCACCTGACATGTCCCTTCCAAGAGCTAACAGATAAGTCAAAACTGTGCTCCAAGTTTCCTCACTCACACCAGCCCCACCTCCAACCCGCCTCCTTGCCTGTCTGCTCCATCCTTCTCTGACTTAGGCCAAACCTCCCAGTCCTCCTGGGCAATTCTCCTGCTGCCCCCAGGAAGTCTGTCAGGAAAGACTGCTAATTTTGCTTTCAAAACAGAGTGATGGGCTGACCATTTTCCACCACTTGTACCACTGACCATTTTCCACCACTTCTAGCAACAACTTTGCTCCATGTTACCAGCAACTTCCACCTGGATGAGTGCATTTGCCTTCTAAATGATCTTCCAGATTCCACCCTTGACCCCTTCAGCCAGCCGGAGTGGTCTCTTTAAAAAAACCATAGTCAGGCCACGTGACACCTCTAATCAAAGCCATGGGTATGTCCCCTTCTTGCTCAGAGTAAAAGCCCAAATGTGGACCCTGCTGGTTACCCCTCTGCTACTTGCCTCTCCCTTCCCAGTTCAGTGTGCAGCAGCCACGTTGGCTCCTCCTGCTCTGCTACCTCTTCTCCCAGATCTCCGTATGGAGAATTGCCTCAATTCCTTCATGTTGCTCTTTGTTCAACTGTCACCTCCTCAAGGAAGCCCATCTTATTTAAAGCAACGCCTGCCATCACTGCTCCCCAGCACCTTGGAGCCCCCTTAACAGGCACTACTGTTTTTTCCTAAAGCACCTATCATCTTCTAACATACCGTACGGGTTCCTTATTTTCTGTCCTTGTTGCATTGTGAATTGTTTGACTATTCCTGTCTACAGTGCAAACCCGTGAAGGCAGGGGCTTTTGGTTTGCCAACTGATGGATCCCAGGTGCCTCAAACCATGTCTGACGCATAGGCAGTGAGACTATAAATGCTGCGGAATGAATGAATGATGGTTCCTGAGAGGGAGGGGTTCCATTGCCCGGGAAAGATGAGGAGAAAAGGTGAGATGGCTTTAGATGTAGGGAATATTCAGAGGAAAGTTAGGGTGGGCAAGGCATCTGGGGAGGGGTTTAGGAGTTAAAGATGGCAGGTTACAGGTGAAACGTCCTCATGCAATGCACTGAGCCCTCATGCATGACAATGTAGACTCTTTTAAATAGATCATATCCCTGGGAATATACGTCTTGTGATGACAGTATGACTAAAAATATCTGGGAAGGCCCTGAACAGGACCCAGGGATGCAGGATTTTCTGAAGGATCCCATGGGATTGGGAAGAAAATGCTGGGGCTGCCCATAAGCTGCTAATGACCTAGAGGCAGAACCATCTAGTGGGAGGGAGCTACCTCTGAGGACAGGCAGTGCTGCTCAATATCTGCCAACGTTCACACTGGCTGCGACATGAGTGCAGGGTCAAGCCGGACTGTGTGTTTAGAGCAAGCCTCTCGACGCCTTAGAGTTATGGGCCGTGGTAAGTGTGTGTGTGCTGGCTTTGATCTGGCTGTATCTGCTGGCCATCTCATGGGTCTAAGCATACCTGGGAGACAGGGCTCTCGCCTGTGGGTTTTAAGTTATAATTAGACTAACAAAAAGGTCTTGGCTGGAGACTAGGCCCTCCCAGTGACAGCAGCAGTAATTTTGGAAAGAATTTCATTTGCTTGGGTGCCACAGTTTCTCCCATTCCACAGTGCTTTACCAGTTTATATACAGTTTTTAAATAGATGCTCTTATTTGAGCTTCAAAACACACTGCTGTAAATACCACATTCCTCTGACAGATGAAAAAACAAGTCTTTGGGCATTTTGGTAACGCTTTGACAGGAAGCAGCAGCAAGACTCAACAAGCTGCCAGCTTTCTGACTTCAAGTCCAGCTTTCTCCTCTCCCAAACCGCCTTCCTGCCTTGGGGGATGTAATGTTTGTTCTTTTTGTTCATAAGCCATCAGTTGTGTGGGAGAGGGGAGAAACTGGCTCCGAAAGAGGTGTCGGGTCTCAGGACACCTCCTTTTCCTCTCAGTCACATGCACGGTTGCCACCCTGTCTCCCGACAATCCTTCAGCAGGACTTCAAAGCCACAAATGTCTCAGCCTGGAGCTGTGAGGAGCATCTCAGTGTAGGAGGACACAGGGGCAATAGAACTCTCAGGGTGGCTGATAATTGCTTATTTAGAAAGTGGAAAAAACCTTGTGGTTATTTAAGATACCAATTACAGAACGTAAGTTCTGAGTAAGT
This sequence comes from Cheracebus regulus, assembly GCA_963574635.1. Lineage (NCBI taxonomy): Eukaryota > Metazoa > Chordata > Mammalia > Primates > Pitheciidae > Cheracebus > Cheracebus regulus. The sequence goes on along the minus strand of CAUYQU010058678.1, from coordinate 106,991 downwards.
CATGGCTGGTGGCAGTACACCAGGAGGGACAGGTAAGATTTCTATTTGCCAAAAGGTGTTGTGGAGTACAGAGACCAGGACTTCTGGCCTAGCAGGAAGTGAGCTGGCCCCAGGAGGGCTGGGCTGACTCTGAGGCACTGGAAAAGTACTTAATCTCTCCATTATCACCTTTAACATCAGCAAATTGGGGATGAGAATTCTCACCTGTCAAATTCAAAGGGTAGTTAAGAGTGAAGTCAGATAAATGCAAAGTGACTTGTAAATAGAAAACCACGATTCCAATGTCAGGAACTGTTGCGTGGGTTCAGGCCCCCTCCCTATCCCCAACAGAGCCCCCTTTTCTGTATAAATTTTATATCCTAGAAAATGCTTTTTTGTTTTTTCTTTTCCTTTTAAAGACATGAATAGTTTGGGAGAAAACGGCAGTCTGAGTGATAGGGGCCTTGCCCACTGTGAGAAAAACCCATAGGACCCCCGGAGCTGCAGGGGTCTCTGCACAGGCGGAGAGCTTGCTGTCACTTTCCTGTGTTTTCCTGCTGTGGGGCTCTCTGCCCCTCTGCATAGGTTTTCATGTGGCTCTGCACTGCTGTCTGGAAAGGAAACCTGAGGGCAGAGCCCAATGCTGCCCTGCCTTTCCCATTTCTCTCCCTGCAGTGTCCTCCAGGGTGGAGCACTGCATAGCACAAGCTCTGAGCACAGAAGCTCTGGCCTTTATGTGCATGAGCAGGAACAGCAACTTGGAGCTCATCCAGCTGCAAAACTGGGGTCTATTCAGAGAGAAGAGGGGAGACTCAGAGCATGAATAGAAAGATTGATTTAAAAAAATGATCTGAGGATTTACTGCAAGAAGTTAAAGGAGAGTACACACACGCAAACACACATACACACACATGTGCATACACATTCACATGTACACACACACATGCTCACATTCAGACATGTACACAAACATGCACATACACATACACACACATACGCATACACATATGCTCACACACTCAGACATGTACCCACTTACACACACATGCACACACATACACACATGCTCACACTCAGATATGTACACACATGCACACACATACACACTCAGATGTACACACACATGCACGCATACATACACATGCTCACACACGTTCACACACACTCAGACGTACACACACATGCACACATACATATATGCATGTGTATACACTCGGACATGTATACACATACACATGAACACACACATGTACACACATGGTCACAGACATGTACACACATACACATGCATATACACACATACACACACGCACACACATAGACATGTACACACACATGCACACACACACTCAGACATGAACACACACAGACATATACACATACACACACATACACACATGCTCACACACACAGACATGTACACACATATATACAGATGCACACACACTCAGACGTACACACATACACATGCACACACGTGGGACAAAGACAGTTCTCCAAGACACAGGGAGACAGAGGGGCCATGGTCTCTGGAGCTACAGGGTGAGCAGGGTTGGGGCACCAGGCTACAGCAGGGGACATATGACAAGTGTAACAACCGATTTCCAAAGTCCATCTGCTGGAAGTGGAGCAGACAGGGGCTTCTAACCTGAAAGAATCTAGCAGGCAAGATAACATGGTAGTGTAACTGACTGGGAGCAAAAGATGGAGTGGAGAGAGGTGTAAGGGTGCATGGAGGAGCTGGGGGTGGTGGCTGGGTAGTTCCAAACATCTCAGATCAAAACTCTAAAGCGTCTGTTCTGTGCTGTTATTCAATGGTTCAGTGCATCAAAGGTCTATGCAAACATTACCAAGTCTCTTAATTAAGGAAAAATAATGACAAAAAAATTAAACAACACATGTTAAAGACTGACCGCAAGAGGGCTTGCCTATAGATAAAGAGAGATTTCAACATGCCAGGTAACAGAAAAGACATGTGCAGGAACTGGTAGGAACTGTATAGGAGTAGGCACCTCTTGGGAGGAGGCGGCAGCCGGAGGCCTTGCAGAGGCTGGGGTTGTGTCTGAGGCCAGGGAGCCAGAGGCAGGGGTGTGAGAGGTCAGAGGTTGGGGGCAGGGGCGGCAGGTGCCTGTGGGAGTGAGGCCCTCACATGGCGGCTGCTTTCACAGCAACTAGGAGGAAAGGTCCACCCAGAGGAGCTCTCAGTAGATCACCCACCACCTCTAGAGAAGAGTCCAAACATGACTGGTTGTCCTCTTCTCATTCCTCTTCCAAATGAGCCTCAGGGACCTGGATGCCTGCATGGACTGCTGGTGTTAAATAGAAACAGAGCCCATTCAACCCAAGATCACGGGTGGTCCTGGGGCGAGGGTGGGCTATGGCTGATGAAGTAGGCTAAGTCCTAACCCTAACTCAGGGTGCTCCACTTTGAGGGAGCTCCCCTCTAAGATGCTGTGGGGATGGAAAGGAGAGAGTAGGACAGGCAGTGGCTAGAGAAGAAGGTGGAGGCCAGAAGAGGTTTGGGTCCCTGCCCCAGCAGCTGCCCAGAGAGGTAAACATCCCCTCATGTTCTCACTCCGTGACTCCCAGAGCTGCTTCCTCCTATACAGTGTGAGTCATGCCAGGCTGATTGTACAGGAGAGAGAAAAGATGCAGCAATCAGAACTTAACAGAAAAGGGGAAGGCCTAATGCGTTCCAAACTAAAAAAAAAAAAAAGATTTCAAAATAAAGCAACAAGGAAAAAAAACCCTTCAAACCAATTCAAACAAACACGTTAAATAAATAAATAAAATTAAGAAGGTGGGGAGAGAAAATAAAATGAAGGAAAATAAAAAACCGGGGAAAGACAAATGAGTGTTAGAGCAGGCACGGACAGTTAGGTACAGACGCCATGTACTTACGTTTACCTCGGTGATTGCTATATCAACAATGCTACCCACAACAATCAAGGCGTCAAATGTATTCCATGCATCACAGAAATAGTGCTGCATGGGGCAGAGAAGCCGAGAAGAGAGAGAGAGAAGAAGGAAAAAAAACCAACAACAAAGGAGAAAAACAAAACAAAAGGGAGAAGGAAAAATGAAAAAAAAAAAAAAAGGCATGGAAAAAGGGAGAGAAGAGAAAAAAAAATGAGAAAAGAAAGAGGTTACGTGGGCATATTAAACACTCTCTTACCACTCTACAGTTCTGGCGGCTCAAACCTGGATACCCTGGTTTTCGCAGGGTGCAGAGGCCTAACAAAAGCTGCGTTAGATCAAAGGTGGCGTGGCGCTGCGGCCGCCCGGGGACCAGGCGGTGTGTGTCCCCTGCACCGCCACTCTCTGCTCAGCTCCACGCCCCAGCCCTGCGCCGCTGGGCAGAGCTGAGGTAAATGGAAAAAAAGGAGGAGAAGCTCCCACTTTTTTTCCCCACAGGACGACGGCAGGTTCAATAAAAGACATGACTGGAGGCGGGTAAAAACAGGAAATTAAAAAATAAATAAAAGAAGGTACACAGAGTGAGAGAGAGAAACAGAGGAGGCAGAGAGGGAGGAAGGGGGGGTTTCCTGGGGAGGGCAGAGTAATACTCACATTAGTCTCACTGAGAATGACGTCAATTATGCTGCCAATTACGATGAGGAAGTCAAAAACATTCCAGGGATCACTAAAGTAACCCTACATAAGGGAGGGCAGGCAGGATGGGGATTAAAAAGGAGTATTAGACAGACAAGCACAGAGCAACACCACCATCAGAATCATCGTCCAGGCACCTCCGTGTTGCCTCTGGAGTTCCGCACGCCCTCACCGCGGCCAGGAGCTCAGGAGCCCCGGAGCCTCAGCGGGGAGGGAGCAGCAGGGAGGAGACATTCTAACCCTACCGCCCGCGTTCCCTCGGTCACATGGCCCACATCCTACAGACCCGCCCACCCTACCCCTCCTCCATAGAGGCCCTGTCCACTTTCCGCCGGGGCAGGAGGGGCGTGGGGACGGGGCGGGGCGAGTCACCAGGGGGCAGGCTGTGGCTACTGCGCTCTTTTCAGGCCACGCTCAGCGTCTCCTGCATCCCCAGTCCTCTTCCAGCAGAAAGGCCTGTCTGGAGGGAGGGAGCACAGGGGTGTCGCCCCTCAGAGGGTACTGGGCTCAGTCCTATGGGTGAAGCTGGTAATGAAAAAGGCTCTGGAAACCACAGCCATCAGTGTGGGCCTCAGGGCGGCAGCTCATATAATATATAAACTCATATAAAGCTCAGAAATAAAAGAAGGACCAAATTATTAAAACGGGATCCATATTAAGTGCAACTCTTGCAGATCAAATCAGGGTAACCCTAGTTCCTGCACTGGACACATCCCAGTGTTTCCAGGGGCTGTTCCAACCCTGGCAAAGACTTTACTAAGGGAAAGGAGACAGAGACAAGATTGGGTTCCTAGTCTGTGAGTGGGTCATGTGGCTCTAGACAGGGCTTTCTGAGGCTTCCTAAGCACCTCCCCAGGTTTCTTGGTCGTTTTAAGGTAGGGTCCTACTGAACGCAAAAGGCACCCAGAGGGTGTGCAGTGATCAAAGCCTTTCCTGAGGATGGGTTTGCTAGGAATAGGCTGGTGGGCTGGGGGAGGCTGGCTGCCTAGAAGGGGATGAAGGCAGTAGTGCCCTGAAGGAGAGATTCTGGCACAGACAGGGAAGACCAGCGTCCTGACTTCATGATGAGGAAGTCAAAAACATTCCAGGAATCACTAAAGTAACACTACATAAGGGAGGGCAGGTAGGATTTTATTTATTTGTCACCATATTTGGGGAAGAGATGAATGTTCTTAAAAGACTTTTTTCATGTACTTGGACAACTGGTCAATCAAGAAATGGGCTGTCCCAGAGGCCCCACGGGACCCCGGGTGTCCTGGATGAGTGGATTCTTCTTTAGCAGATGGATTTCTTGGGTCTGGGAGGTATAGGAGCCTGCAGAGCAATATTCTGTGACCGCATACAACCCCAGGTACAGGCAGTCATATTCTCATGGGCAGAGGGGGAAGAATCTACTACTACAGAGATTTGTCTTCTTTAAGAAGAAACATTTGCGCCTTTAGTTTAGAAATGGTCTGCAATGGGGACAAGACAGGGCTGGCCACATTTATTCAGCGGCAACAGCATTTTCCTGCCCTCTGGGCTTCCAGGAGGTAGAATTCTAGAGGTCAGAGTAGGGTAGGAAAGCATGAAGCGTCCCCTGACAGGTTCCCAGATCTCTCCTGAGCTTACTTGAAGGTTGCCAACTTTGCCTTTTCATTTTTTACTCACAAAGCCAAGAATCTGCGTTCTTCCCTTTCCTCCTGGCTCTATCCAGCTCCCTCAACTTCCCACTTCCCAGCCATGCCCTCTTTTCAGAGGGACCAAAAGACATGCTGTCCTGGGGCTGTTATTCTTAGTGAGGGAGGTCAGGTCATGGGGAAAGGGGCCTTTTAGTTCCCAGGCATTTCTGCCAAAAGAAAACAGAAACACCACTATGGAGACTCTGGACAGCCAGGACAGCCAGGACACCCATGACGGGAAGTAGAGATCAGTTGACCAGGGTGTGGGTGAGGTGAGGGTCAGCTTCAAATCGAGAATGTCTTGTTGTCTTCCCAGGGTATTTTTCTGAATATAGTGGAGCCTGTGAGGCAGAGAGACTTCTCTCTTCCATTTAAGTCACATACTGTGAGCAGGAAATAACCAGTTCCTCCCAGGTTCTCAGATATCATTCACAGGGCAAAAGGAGAATGGCGATTTTGCAGGGAGGGAAGGAGTGAAGACCCCAAATGAACTATGGCTATGCATAAACCTTAAAATTAGATTTTGGAAAACACTGGGCCACCCTGTCAATATGAATACCATCTTTGTGGGTAGAGCTATTTCAGAAGGGAAGGGCAGGGAAGTCAAGGAAGAGAAGGGAGAGAAACAAGAACAAGAACAGAATCCAGGAATTATCTGCATCAGCCTAGAAAATGGGCAAGAAAACATTATTTGGGTGTGGGAGCAGGAGAGAGAGGAAGATGCGAGTGTCAGCGCTCAAGAAAGGAGGGTGAGTTGGAACCTTCATCAGAGAGACCTGAAACGAAATGGGTAAGTTGGCCTTGGTCTGCAACACCTCTGAGATGGAGAAAGGAAAAGGAAGAAATGAACAGAACAAAGGTTTGGTGTTGAAAACCAGAGAAACACACACAATTAATCAGCGGGCGCACCAGGGTGAAGGGCTGAGACTTTAAGGAACCCTGTCAACTGCCTGGCTGTGCACCCCTGGTCACCCTTTTCCCAGATTTCTTTGTATGTATACGTGCATACAGAAGGAAAGCATAAGACAGTCAACTCTTTCTTGACCACAGCCCTCCTCCCCGCCCATGGTGCACGCCAGCTCCCACTGGATTAGCACGGGCTGGGCTCTGTTGGAGTTAAGGCCTCATGCCTCACACTTGCCCTCAGCAGGCTGTGCTACTGCAGGCTTTAGACTGACATCTCTCTTTGGTGGCACGCTCCCTGGGGGGCTGCAGAAACCAACCAGGTCCCTTGTTGCCAAGAGCTCCTGTGCACATAGCCCTGGGGGATTTACACAGAGCTGAATGCAGTGGGTGAGGGCACATGTCTAGGGGGCAAAAAGGGTCCCTTTAAGAAGACAGCTCTTCACCCTGACCCATCCTCCCACCCTCCTGCCCTTGGTGCCCAGAGCCCCTCAGTCCTCCAGCTGGACCATGAAGACAATTTCAGGGCCAGCTTTCAGGCCTCCATCCCCATTGTCCCTTTGTGCCCTCCTCCCACTATTTCAACAGCCCCTTCCTCCCACCTGGACCACACCTTGCCCAGAAGCAAGGCCCAGGTCCTCCCTGCTGGTCCCCATGTCCCCAGGTGGTTGGGTCCCAGGAGGAATATTTTCCCCAACACTCTCTGGAGTGTAAGGGTTTGACACTCTGTCTCATCTCTCTTCTCCCTGTTTTTGCCCACCCCTTCAGTTGTTGGAAACCATTGGTAACAGGGGTTTTAAGGACGTAATGGAGAAGGGAGGTTGGGGAAAAATCATATACTTCTTACAAAATCAGTCTGACCCAGAGCCTGGTTATACCTGCTGCCCTTTATTTCTCTGATGACTGTGTCCCAAATGGTTGAGAAGTAAGGGGTTGGCGAAAGGGTTTTTCTGGCTCTCTTTGAAGTGGCAAACCAAACCTCTTACTGTCCAGCTCCTCAGAGCCACCCAGGGAGGGCTCCCTCGAAGGGAAAGTGTTTTTGTAGCTGGAAGCCTTGCCCTCCCCATCCCCCAATCCTACAGGTTGAGTGGATCCCCCACTTCCAACTCCCCACTGTGGGGATGTGTTCGGAAGATGAGTCTCTCCTCTGGCCATCCCAGGGCAGGTTCCGTGTGCACCCCAGGCTCCCAGTACCAGGCCTGAGTGCCACAGCACCTCCACTCACTGACAGGTGTGGGCTGAGAAAATGGACATCGAATAGATATTGGCATCAGAAAATCATTGCCGGGAAGGAACAAGTATCACAGGATGTATTTGACATGGACAAGAATTTTGGATTTTCTTCCATTTTGGTTATCCATGCCCTGATTTGGCTCCATCGTTGGAGATACACCACTTTGAAAGAGGCAGCATAGTGGTTAAAATCACGATCTCTGGAGGTAGATCTGGGTTCAGACACTACCTCTGCCACTGACCAGCTGGATAGCCTTGAGCAAATAACTTCCCCATGCCACTGTTTCCCCACCTAGAACATGGGATAAAGCACAGAGTTGAGGTGAGGATGAAAGGAGACCATGCATCCAAAGGACTTAGAACCTGCCATCTCTTCTGCTCCCACCCACAAAGCACGTGTGTCCTGGCCTTTCATTGCTTCCTTCCGGTCCCAGATACTGTGTCTTAACTGTGGGGCCATGGTCCAGTGATATACTTCCTGGACTATAAAATGCCTGCTTCCCAGGTCCTCTCCTTTTTGGAGACAAGACAGGCTCATCTCCCAGTGGGAAGAGGGATGAGATGACTACCTATGTAGGAGACTGTGGGCCTCTTGCCAACTGGAGGCGCACTTTCCAAGCCCTCTGTTTGCAGTCGCTAAAAATCAAAAAGTAACCAGAGTCCAGAGGCTTCCACCGCATTACAGCTTCAAATGCAATTTCAAGAATCTCATCACCACTGCTGTCATCTTTATTTCAGTCAGCTGGAGACTGAGCTTTCTGGAAGGGAGGTAATCGTAATCTGATTATAATCTAAACGAACACCAGCCCCATGTCCTCACATAGGGTTAATGTGAAGACAAATACTTAGAAAAGTATGTTGAAAAAATCCAAAAGATGTCTATTCTTTATACTGACTCTATCTGGCCTCCTCAGAAATAGGTGTTCTGGATGTGTGAATGTTCCAGATAGAGGATGCCTAACCCTCTGATGACCAAAATCCTTGAATTTTTACCTTTTTTAAAAGATGTTCACTTTAAAGATAGCTGTTGTCCCAGCTGGAGTGCAGTGGTGTGATCATGGCTCACTGTGGTCTCAAACTCCTCAGCCTCCCAAGTACTATGCGCCTCTAATTGTTTAATTTTTTTTGCAGAGATGGGGACTTGCTATGTTTCCCAGGCTGGTCTGGAACTCCTGGCTTCAAGTGATCCTCCTGTCTCCACCCTCCAGAGTGTTAGGATTATGATGTGAGCCACTGCGTGCGGCCGGCCACTGTCATTATTTACCAGCCTTGTTCTGTGTCCCTCCTAGTGAAGTGGGAGTCACAGGTTCTATTTTGGGTGTGGGACTCAATGGCAGGGAGACAAAGCCTAGGTGTGTGAAAGGAGGAAGGAGGAAGCTGAAGGTTCTGGAATCTTGAGTCTCTCAGCCCTTTTCTGCTCATCCTCCAGGTTGATAGTATTCAAACTCTCCTGAATGAAATCTGGCTGATGCTCTTTCAGATTGGTGACAGGGTGCAGGTTGTCATGGCTGCATTTTGTAAGACTCGAGTTCATGTAGACGGTTAACTGCTAGGTTCCTAGGAACCACTCTTCCCACTGAAGAAGGCTCAGGTCACTCTTCTTTTATCGAGAGGCACGGCGGCAGGGGGCACGTTTTCTGTTTCTGTTATGGGAAAGCTGCAAGGGGACTGCTGTGGAAGGGGTGACGGGCGCACATCTTTGCCCTTGAATTCCAGGTCCTTAGCTCCTTCTCTGCCCAGAGCAGAGGCTTCCCTGCCATCTCTTCAGAGGCAGCACCAGCTTTCCATCAGGCTGGCTGCAAGAAAACATCTACAAGGAAATTCACACACCTTTTTCGCTCCTCGCCTGGGCTGGTGCTGTCAGTCTTAGGGATTTGGAGGGCAGAAGTGCTGTCACTACCATGGCTTATTTCTTTCTCTTCTCTGTTCCTTCCTTCCTTCCTGCCTCCCTTATCTACCCAAAGAAACGCAGGGGAGGCAGCCAGCTCCTGAGTTCCCTGGCCCCATGGGGAAGCTGACTCTGAATACCTGGTTTCCCCTCTGAGGACACATTGGGTACAGAGGGGCTACAGGACTTCTGGGCTGGATTAGAAGTGGGGCTACTGGGATTGAGAATGAGAGTGGGAAAGGGCAGAGGGTCTTCTGAAGGGCCTCTGCTGACAGGGTTAGGAATATCAGTCAGCAAGCAGCTGGAGACTGCCAAGGTGGGGTGCAGCTGAGGGAAGGAGGGGCAACAGATAGCTTCACTGGACCTAGGGAAGGGGAACCCTGCAAGAGAGCAGAGGTTCTGCTTGAGTGAACAAGCAATGGAGAGAAAGCAATGCGCCAGGCAGGGGGCTGGGCAGAGGTGGCTGGCTGTGGGGGAGGGGGCCGTGCCTGGTTCCTGGAAACACTGATCTTTTCTGAGTCTCAGGCTTTGACACTGAGAGATGGGGAGAGCCGAATGAACTGGGGAGAGGAGCTGGGTCCCACTGGCAGCTGGCAGTGGCAGTGGCAGTGGCGGTGGTGGCAGTGGCGAAGTTTCAGTGCCTATGTGTCTACGCAGAGTTGATCCCATTGCATATCATGAACACAATGGTAACCGACACCAAGCAGAGATAATATAAGTTGTATTACACCAGGATGCCATTTAGACATAACAGTAATCATGGAAATTAGCAGTGCCTAATGGAGAAGGCGTAACTGGAGCACACAGCTGCTGGCAGCCTGGGAGGTGGTGGGGATTTCTGCCCTCCTCTGTCAGCTCCCATTCTGTGATGCGTTAATTCAGAAGCACCCCAAGGCACACACTGCACAGCGAGCTTGAGGACTGCTTGGACAAAGGGCAGGAGCAGGCAGGGGGCTGGGTGCTTGCCCCGTAAGAGGACCCCAGGCGGGTGGAGGTGAGGGGGGCTACTATCCTAGTTGCAGGAGGAACACACACTCCTGAGAATGCACACTTTTAACTGGACATTTTCTGCTCTCATTTTTCTTTGGAACTAAGGTTTTCCTCCCTAGGACATTTTTGAAGGCCTTCTTTCATTTATTTACTCATTCATTTATTTATCTCATCAACACAAAATAAGCACTTACTAGAGGCCTGGAACTATGCAAGACTTGGGCATACAAACATGAATCAGACCTCCTGAAGCCTGCCATCTGCCCTGCTGGGAGCATATGAAAATTTGGGGTTATGGGTTAAGCTCCATTTGGGGGCCTCAGGAGGCTCTTTCTCTGCCTCAGTTTGCACCTGGGTAGACTGGGGGATCCCAGTAGCTGCTTCACACTACTCATGCTGGAACAAATGAGCTGTTTTCTGCAAAGGTGCCTGCAGCACTAGGGTGCCGAATCAATGCCTCCTTGGAGAGGCACAAGGTCAGGCAGACACATGTTCATGCACATAGGCGACTTTAAGCTCAAATGAACATCACCATGCACTGTGAAGATGGAAAGGCAGGAAACAAGCAGCAGCAGGTGTGGCTGGAACAAGGAGCAGCAGTCTCTCCTTTGCTATGGGACGGGCTTGGACCTGTGGCAGCCTTCAAAACTGCCTGCCTGCCTCGAATCTCTCCCAGTCCAATCCAGAAGACCAAGGCCCTGGAGAGAACTTTCCAAACCCAGATCAGAGAGGCCCCTTCCTTCTCAGCACTCTCGGACAGCTCCCATAGCCCATCCTATCCCCCCTGCTCTGTACCCTGTCTAATGTAGCGGGTGGGTGCTCCTCTGCCAGGACACCTGGCCAGCAACCTGCATTCACATTCTTGAACAAGATGTGAATAAAATGATAGACTGCCTTGACTTCCCAAAATGAGCCTTGGGTTGTGCAGGCAGGTTACCCAACCTCTCTGTGCCTCATCTTCCCTACCTGCAACATGGCAGTAACCAGAGTACTTGCCTCTGTAGGGTTTTTTAAATTTAATTTTATTTTTAGAGACAGGGTTTCACTCTGTCACCCACGCTGGAGTGCAGTGGTGCAATTATATTTCACTGGAGCCTCCATCTCCTGGGCACAAGAGATCCTCTCGTCTCAGCCTCCCAAGGAGCTGGGACTACAGGTGTGTGCCACCACACCCAACTAATTAAAAATATATTTTTTTTTGTAGAGATGAGGTCTTGCTGTGTTGCCCAGGGTGATCTTGAACTCCTGGGTTCAAATGGCCCTCCAGCCTCAGCCTCCCAAAATGCTGGGATTACAGGTGTGAGCCACTGTGCCTGGCCCCTTGTGGGGCTTTGTGCGAATGATATGAGTTCATGCATGGCACAGAGGAAGGGCTCACTGGTTGCTGCAGTTGCTACTATTACTGTCGCTGTTGGGGTTCTTGCTGAGAGGCTACCTTCCTGCACTGCCCACAGCCTCTGCGTCATAGAAGGTCCTTCCTGCTCCTAAGCCAGGCTGACCCAGCGCAGGGCCGGAAGCAATGGCAGCACTCTGGGCTTCAGTGGGTCAGGTTATCAGTGATGTACCCTGTAGATCTGGGAATCCCTCTTCCTCGTGCTCCAGTTTCTTTCCCCATGGCAGGGCCAGAGACGGGAACCACAATGTACTTTCCCACCAGGCTTTCTTTTTACACAGTGTGAATAATTTTGTACATTAAATAATTAAATGTAATACCTAATACTACCATTCCCACACAAAGGCTTTATGCAAGTCATATAATTACTTTTTATCATTCATAGTGACTTTAAAGCTCTCCAGCACCAGGCAGGAAAGAAACCTGTCACAATGTTGCAACAATATGCAAATCTGTGGGTGCAGAGCCACAAAGGGGAAGGTCCTCCTGGCGAAGCTGGGGCCTGCCTGTCTAAGGAATGCTGCATGGCACCAGGTGCCCCGTGGGAACTCTGCAAATAAATAATAATCAGGGGAATGCCGACTCTCCAACAAGCTGCTAAGAAATAGGAGCTTGGCCCACACAGCTTCGGCCTCTGAATTCTGTGCGGATGGTGAAGGCTGGGGTGAGTCGTTGTTTCATGCCCAGCGCCACCCTTCTTTCCTGATCCCTTTTCTACTCCTTTTAATGCATTTCTGCACCTCGGGGTTTCTGTGGATGGTGGGAGACACTGTGGTTTTTCAATAGATTGGATAAATAGGTTTCATCTAAAAGTCACTAAGAGGCTGAGTCAGCCAGCCTGAAGCTAAGTGTGGCTTCTTAGAGTGGGGGTGACACTGGCCACCACGGAGTGCTGTGGTTCTCTGTGGGACATGGAGTACACAGTGGGTGGGCAGACCATCCCAAAAAGAAGAGCACTGGGTCCAGAAATGATTGAAGACCCAGCCCAAGAGAATGTCTAGGTTTCCATACAATTTTTGAAATAAAATTCTTGCTTGCTCTTGAAGTTTTTCAGTGTGAATATTCCAGGTAACCTGTCTCTACTAAAAATAGAAAAATTAGCCTGGTGTGGTGGCACGTGCCTGTAATCCCAGCTTCTCAGGAGGCTGAGGCAGGAGAATCACTTGAACATGGAAGGTGGAGGCTGCAGTAAGCAGAGATTGTGCCATTGCACTCTAGCCTGTGTGACAAGAGTGAAATACTATCTCAAAAAGAAAGAAAAGAAAGAGGATGTGTTTCTTCTTTTCAGCAGCTGCAAAGTGGCAGACACCATTTCATGTCATATAATTGGTTCAATGAATCTTATCTGAATAAAGTGTGTAATTGAAGTAAAAAATAAAGTGTGTAATTGAAGTAGAAAAAAAAAAGGAATGTAGTCATACAATCCAAGCTACGGTCCTATTTCTAGTGGCAGTGTTATCTTTGCTGAGCTTTGGCCATTGGCCACCCACCGAAGACACCCCGACTATCGGTGGCACTGAACATCACCCATGAAGGGTGGTACTCCATGGATAAATATTTCCCAGACATTCCACAGGACCCAAGGATGCTCCTTCACTGGGCAGAACCATCTCACAAATTGTGGGACTTTCAGCATCCTTAATCCTATCCACTAAATACTACGTGTCAGTTTCACCTCCTCTAGTCATGGTGATGCCCCTTTGGGTTTCCAGAACTGTGTTCTGTAGAACACTAGGTCTGTGGGGTGTTAATCGGGATTACAAAAAACCAACAAAATAAAACAAACCTCAAAACAAGGACCCCATCCTCCAGTAAGCCTGGAAAGATTGAATTCCAGAACTTTGACCTGGGGTAGCCCCAGGGCCCAGTACCTCTCACTGGCCCTGAGTTCTGCGCTGAACTGTGTAAGCACATTTAAGCCAGAGTTTCCCTGACTTGGGTGGCCATACTGCTAAGACCTGCTGAGCGCAGCTCGGATGCTGGCTCCAGGGCCACTGCCTTCACCTTCCATCTCTGTTTTCCTTTCTAGCGGACTACCCCAGAGAGTGACAAGCTCCTGTGGTGGGTGGAAAACTGAAGCGGGTGTCCTGGCTGGATGCTGGAGCTTGCGAGCCAGGGGCTGGAGTCGTTTTTGTGAGGAAGGGCACCCCAGGGGAAGCTGCCTGTCTCGTCTTTGGTTGGTGTTTATTCAGCTGACACTGACAGAGATGACAGGCACCCGGTGTTACTGTGCCAGCATTTGGAAGGAGGTCAGTATGGATGTGAGCAACAGGCAGTCCTCTCAAAGACCATCCAGTCCTCCTGGAAGGATGAGACATTTCCATCAAGAGCTCTGATTAAGTGCCAAAAAAGAGAGAAAAGGGTACTCTGGGAGCTCAGAGGTGGTGGAGACCGCTTCTAGCCAGGCTGATCTGGGGAGGCAGCTTGAAGGATGCAACATTGGAGCATCCTTCAAGGATGCTCCTGGAAGGTCAGCATAGGGTGTTTATTATTTATTACATGGAGAAGGTGAGGCATGACCCAGAGAACCGGTGGGCCTGAAAAGGAGACAAGGGCTGGCAGAGGGGGGCGGCCAGAGCAGCTGCCTCTGTGGACAATGGGAAACCACAGAGAGGCTCGTGGGGATGCTCAGAACTAAACAGAACCATGAGGAACAGCAAGGCTTCTACAGGGACCCAGAGAGGCTACAGCAGGGGAGGCAGAGGAGGGGAGGGATGGGAGGGAGAATGCCAGGCAACCAACAGTCTCCATCCTTGAACATGACCCAATTGCAGCCACTTTCTTTTCATTCCAAACCCTAAACCCTTGTCCCACTAGACTGCCACTGTCTTTTTCTTCAATCAACATCTTAGACTGTTTGTGAATACCTTCCCAAAGAGTGGGGCTGAACACGGAGCAGTGGGTGACCAAGCCCTGGACGCCTGCAGAAAAGAACATTTCAAGGCATTTCCCTATACACTGAACAACTACATAGAGATGAAAATGCCTTCCTCAAAGGAGACTCCAAGAGCAGGGTGTTTCTTGTTGTACCCAGGGTTATCCCCATGAGGCTGAGAATAGCCACTGGCTCTAAAGATCTGCCCTGAGGCCCACAGAAGGCCCACCAGGAGATGGAAAACTGAGCCAGCCAGACTTCTGAGCCTGAGGCTGCCCCGACCAGTGTAGGGCAGAACACAGGTGAGGTGGTGGGTGGTGGGCAGAGTGAGGAGAGAGGAAAAGCTGTAAAGGAAAGAAGAGAGCTGCATGAGAACGCTTGTTCCTAGCTTCAGCACTGGGCTGGGGGCGGGGTACACTCCCCCATTATCCTGTGTGTTTTTTTTTATAGTGCAGAACCTCTTAGCCAAAGAGAAGTGCAGAAGGTCTGTCTTGGAAGCTCCTTTTATGGAATCATGAGGCCTGTAAATTCAATTCCGCACAGCTGGGAAAAGGAAAGGGCCTGGTTCTATCACAAACACGTCCAGCAAGCTGTGGGAAGGCCTGGCTTCTGAGCTCCTCTGGGGGAAGGATTTCTAGTATGGGAGAAGGAGGGGCAGAGTCAGGGACCTCTGTGACACTCAGCAATGGAGGACGTGGGTGAGGACAAAGGTGCACATTGAAGACCCCAGATCAGAATATATAATCCCTCACTGAATGACCCTTCCCTGTGGTTTCCAAGGACAGTCAGAGGAAGTCCACATCCCTTACTATGGGGTTCCTGAAGGGCCTGCACACTCTGGCCTCTGTGCAGTCCTTTTCACATCACCTTCTGGACAGGAGGGCAGCATTCTGGCCTTCCTCTGTCCGTCCACAGTTTCTAGAAGGCCTGGAGGGCCATTTCTCAGCCTTCCTGGCTCTCAGCCTCCTGACCCCTTTCCTTCTCCTTCCTCTCCTCTTTCCCAGTATCCTTCCGATTCTGCACATTCTGCAACTCTTCTCCAGGACATGAAGGCTTCTGGACAGGATTCTTGAAGTTTCTATCTTCAGAGGGAATAGATGGCTCTGACTCCTAAAATACATCTCCAGCCCAGATCGCCTGTCTGAATTCCAGATTTTCACAGCCTACGTGACATTTTCTAACCTAATATATCCCCACAGTCTCACTTTAAACTGGTTTCTTCCTGTTCTTCTCTATTTCAGCAAATGACACCACTCTTCCATCCACTCATGGAAAGCCTGGAATCCCGGAGCCGTCTGATTCCTGTTCCTCACAGTCACATCCCATTCGCCATCCAATGACGTCATGACTCTGCCCACCTCACTCGATCTCTTCCACTGCCACCTGCCTTCCCAGTATCGGGCTCCTTGCTGCTCCCCATCTCACCACACCAGCGATTTATCAACAAGCAGCCAGAATGCTGCTTAAAAACTGAAAATCAGATTATACAGTCCCTCCACTGAGTGACCCATCCCTGTGGTTTCCAAGGACAGTCAGAGGAAGTCCACACCCCTTCCTGTGGTCCTGAAGGGCCTGCATGCTCTGGCCCCTGTACAGTCCTTTTCACGTGCTGTTCTCAGTTTCCAGAACAAGCTAAGCTTGCCCCTGCCTTGGGCTCTTTGCTCTTCCTTCTGCCTGAAATGTTCTTCTGCTGGCTCCTTTTAGCCTCTAGGGCTCAGCAAAAATGGTGTCTTCCTGACCTCCTTATCTTAAGCAGGTGCCTCTTCCTCATACTCTTCCATTTCTGCACTGCAGCCCTTAGCCCATCTGAAACCACAGGCCTTACCACATCTGAAACCACAGCCCTTAGACCATCTGAAACCACAGCCCTTAGCCCATCTGAAACCACAGCCCTCACCACATCTGAAACCTTTGTTTACTGTGTATTGGTGCCTCTGCACTGCTCTGTGAGCCCTATAGAGATGGTACCATGCTTCAACATCATCACTGAGGTGCTCATTAACTACTTATAGAAAGAAAAGGTGGAAAACGAAGTACAGATAAGTGGAAGTTACAGAAGGGTGCATTTTAATTCAGTATAAAGGATTTCCAACAGAGCTACCTCTAGAAACAAGGAGACTCTTAAGGCAGAAAGTAGGACCATGCAGCGATTTCTGCACTGATGGAAGCTCAATGGTCTCAATCTTTTCTGACACTAATATTCTAACTCTTTCCCTGGCTCATAATTCTCACTCATCCACTCATGCATCCACGCATCAAACTTTCACTGAATGCCTCTCATGGCACAGAAATGAACATGAAATGGTTTCTGCCATTGATGAATTTTGCAATTTTCATGTCCCCAATGTGCAAGTGTTCCAACTGCAAATGTGTGTGTGTGTGTGTGTGTGTGTGTGTGTGCAGATACATTAATATGAGTGTTAAGCTTCTGTTTCACTTTTCTGGCTGCCCCCTCACCTGAAAGTGCTTGTCAACTCAGATTTGGAAACAAAATCCAAAGGTCCAAAGCAATCTAGGGAATGCAGGGGCCACAGACAGAATGGCTGAATGAGAGGGAAGGGTGGCAGGGGCCTTGGAGAAGGTGACAGGGCACAGGAGTGGGGTGAACACTTTCTAATCCAGAGGGTGGTGACTCGAGAATGGCTTGCTTTTTGTCGCTCTTCTTAAAAGGAAGACAGCTCATGTTTACTGAGGATCCACCAAGTGCATAGCAAAAACCCAGCCTGTTCACATTTGTTGTTTTAATGGGGGTGTCATGGAAAGAGTGGCTTTTGAGTCACCTAACCCTGCAATAGAATCCCAGGATTTTTATGATGTTTAAATGCATTCCTATTTGTTAAGGTGCTTAGAGCCATGTAGGGTGCATGCTAAGCGTGAGAGTGTTTGTCACAAACTAACAATAACAACAAAAAACCAGCTCTGGATACATTACTTGGCCTTTCTCTGACCTTCAGTTTCTTCAGATGTAAAATGGGAGGCCATAATGTTTGTCTTATGGATTGAATGAGATAAGGAAAGTAAAATATATAGCTTCGTGTCTGGTTCTTCACTGACAATATATTGTTGTTTCCTTCCTGCCTGTGCTTCTAAATGTTACTTGACGTCAGGTGTAGGCATTGATACCAAATGGGCCGATGCATTTATCGACTGCTTGGTTTTCAGTTAACATATGAATGTCAGCTGATAGGAGGTTTCCTAATGATGAATGAGAGGGTGAACTGGGGACACTGCAAGACCCAAGAGTGGGCCAAAGTCACCCCAGGCAAGTGTGGCCTCACTCCCCTGCTTGTATTCAGGACTGAGTCCATGGTACCAAGCATACCGCCTAGCACATGGGCTGCTCGATAAAATATTCTGGAGGTTGTTGGTAAACTTTAGCCTGCAGCAAAACACTAGCCGCATCACACAAACAAAGAGTTCTTGAAATAAAGAATATGAAGAATGGCAAGGCCTCAGCACAGAGAAAGAGAGGGAACGGGGAAAAACTGAGCTGAAGGCTTGAAAAGCCGACTAATGGGTTGCACTAGCCACAGGAAAGGGGAGTGATAGTTTAGGGCCTGGTAGCATGGTTGATGCTTGCACAACCCAGCTTCAAGGATGCATTAAGACGAACCTTAAAGTTATTTTACGGTGTGAGAGACTGAAGGGATAGCATGCATGGGCTCAAGGATGAAAGATGACAGAATACCAATATCGCAAAAGGGCCCACTTAAAATGGTCATGGACAAGAGGGCACATCCAGGCTGGATGTGAAGTTCCTTCAGTGCTGAGTTAACAAACTCCTCAGGCATAGGGATCCGGCCGAGTTTCATCTGAATGGTACTTTCCCTGAAGCCTTCATTCCTCTGCAGATATGGGCTCATTCAGTCTCACCACAGTCTGCTCACCCAATCTTCCTACCTCCCAGAGAAACAGACATGGAAGGAACAAGTGCTTGCAGGAAGCTCTCCTGTCCCTGTCTACTCAGCCCTGGCTTGTTCAAGGTGATGCTGAGGTAAGCACTAGGCTTCCTGGGTCTCCATCTACCAGAATTTCCTCTAGTGGGATCTGGGGGCAGTGGATGATGAAGTGAAGACATAAAGCAAAATTTGCTTTGTAAAAGTTAAAACCTCACAAAAATGACTGCACCATGCAGAAATGCATGGCTAATTTAAAACAGCTGGAAAAGGATGGTTCCTGGTGAGTGGTACAGGTGGAGGCAGAGGTCAAGTTGGAGAGAAAGTCCATTTCAGCCAGCAATGTCATTATTGCCAAAAACATGACCGAAAAACAAACCAAGTTCCTAGAAGATTCTCAGCTTTCGAAAAGAGGAAGTGGCCCCAGTGTGCGTCCTTTCCTGCTGCTCATCCCACTTTCCCCTTCCTTCTCCTGGTCCTTGACTGAGCTTTTAAGAACAAATTCTGAAATGTCTCTCAACAGCCCACGGAAGAGTGTGTGGACACTGGAGTCTCTCCTGCCTCCGGGGCAGGCCCAGCTCAGGCCTGAGGGATTCAGGCCTGCAGGGTACCCCAGCCCCTCAGGTGGCCACACCGATGCATTTAGAGGAATTCTGGCCCTGGCATTCTTCCCACTGCCTCTGCCCAGGCTGCCCCAGGGCTCCCGTGGGGCAGTTCGGGGCCTCGTGGCCTTCGCCAGGCCTCTCCTTAGGCTGATGAGCCACTTCTGACACAGGCTCCTGCACTCTCTTCTCCTGTGGCTGTTTCTGTCACCACTGGCAACCTTCAGGAGCCTGTCCTTTCGTGTGCCATCCACTTGCCCCTTCCTGGGGACAGAGAACATGTCTGATTACCATGCAGACTGACACCCTGGCCTGGGTAGGAAAAGAGGCCTGGCTCACAGTTTGTAAAGGTGGTTTCTCTTCTCTTGTTCAGACAAGCAGATGTGACCTTTGCCTTAGGGGTTGAGTTGCCTGCTGAGGATGCCCTTCCCACTTCTCCACTTGCCAGGAGAATGTCAGAATCTGGTCCCTTTCCTGGGAGCAGCTCATTCTTGGAGCCAAAGACTCCAACACCTAAAACAGGGGTCCATACCAGAGCAATCTGGATGCTCAGCCTCCGAAGCCCCCCACAGCATCTTCAGGTCATGTGACGAAAGCTATTTGCCCCAAGAGGCCAGATGCTGAATCTTAAGGACAAAAGTTTCTAGATGTGGACAGAGCTGACAGAGTAGATGAGAAGCTGGGATGCTGGTTCTCTGTGGAAGCAAATATTCTTCCCAAGTGCTCCCCATACACCCACCTCCTCATTCCAACTTTCCCTGTGCCCATCCATATGCCAACCTAGAGCCCCAACCCAGCCCTCATCTGTCCCTTTTGACACAAGATCAGTGAAAACAGGTAGGTGGCGATGACCCTTCCATTTGAGCCACATCCTCAGGGTATCCAAAGACTTCTCAACTCCACAAGGACTATGCCCACCCCCATCAGGGCCAACCATCATTCCACAGAGCAGAAACCAGTCCTAAGAAGCAGAGCCTGCAGAGAAGACTGCTCTGGAAGCCACGGGATCCCCGTCCCCACACGGGCACACTGGATATGAGGGAGGCTGCCTCTGCAGGTGGAAAGTCCAAGGCCAACAGGGCAGGTGGGCTTTGGCACAGGAACTCCAAGGTGCTCGCCATGAGGACCATTCCAGCTCCTGGCTCTCCCTATAGCTTGGCTGGCATATGTGTCAGTGAGGCTGGGACAAGGCTGGGCCCAGAGGTGTGCTGTGAAGAGTGGCCCCAACAGAGAGCCAGCATTTGACCTCCAGGGTCCTGAGCAGCTCTGATTCTGAGAGCATCTCATTCTCCAGGCTAGTGGCTAGTCCCCTCACTCTCATTAAGGGAAGTGCCCAGGGCCTCGCTGATGGATTCCTCAGGACAACAGGCGGGGACAGGGGCATCTCTTTCTGCCTCTCTGCTCTCTGAGAAGCAGCCAAGACTTCACTGCCATCATTTCTCCTTTCCTGAAAGGTAACAGAGGCTTCAAAGAAGCCCCTGAAGCAGACAGGACAGAGGCAACTGTACTACTGCCCCATTCTTAGCTGATGCTCTGAAAATGCTGGCCATATCCTCTGTGTTTGTGGAGAGAGGCGTGGGCAGGCAGTAGCCACAGGCCCAGATGACTTAGATGGCTGTGGCCAAGCCTGACAGGCCCAACAGAGACCAGTGGGCAGGGCAAGGACGCAGGCGGGAGGGCTGGAGAGGAGCCATGGTGAGGATGCTGCCCTGCTTTGGAAGTGGGAGGGAGGTCATGAGGCAGCAAGTTTGGCCAGCAGCTGGACAAGGCTCTGCACCCCAGAGGGGGTCAGCTAAGAACCCAGAGTGGCTCAGAACTCTTGGATTTCAGTGTCACTAGGGCAATAAAATGCTAATCGGGAAATCTAGACAGAAGTCCAATTGACTGTGGAAAAGAGTCTCTGGGTGTCCCATGGATCACCGGGGATACACCCTAGGAGGGTCCGCAGCAGCAAGACTAACTCCAGACCTCACCTGTGCTTGCTGCCTTCTTAGGACCAGCTCAGGACTGGGTGGGAAAGAGTCTTCAGGGAAAGAGCCTGGGTGCTCGCAGATGCCACCCGCCGAGAAAAGCCAGGGATGGCTGGGGGAACTGACAGTCAGGAGAAACTCGCTCGGGCCAGGGTGACAGACTGTCTAACCCAGTTAAGAGGGGCTCCAAGATGTATGCATCAATTTCTGGCAGAAAATCACCGGAAGAAAGGGTAGGGGGATGAGAGAAACGATCTGGCTTCATGAAGCTGGAGCAGCTGGGCTGAGGAGGCCAAGACAGAAAGAGGAGAGCAGAGACTGGGACGCATGGGAACGGGGCCAGGCCTCCCAAGGTTTCAGCCGCTTGTTCAAGAAAGCAAGGGGTCAGAAGGGCCAACGAGTGTTTTCATTCTGGGTCCAGTCTCCCCTCTGGACCATTCTCAGGCTGGGAGAAAGCCAAAAAGGGAGACTGAGACTTTGATTCCAGAGAGCTGCCAGGGTCAAGGTCCCTCCAGCATCCTCCTCTTGGGGATGTGAGCACCGGCTACCTGCTGAGGGGCAGAGGTGAGTCTCAGCTGCTTCCCCCTTCATGGCCCAGGTGGGAGCCTGTGGGCAGGAGAGGAGTCAGGAGCCTTTCACGGGGTGAATCCCTGCCTTCCTGGGCATACCACGTTTCACTGAGGAGGAGCCCAGCCTCTCACTCACGGCCTCCTGCAGCTCCTCCTCCCCCAGTGCCCTTGCCGAGACATCCTGGACAGCAAACCCCAGGCAGCTAAGTGACATCATCGCTCCCACTACCAAACCAGCTGATGTTGGAGAAGCTCAGACAGACGTGCTTCCCGCGCCAGGCTCCTGTGTGCTCCCTCCTTGGTGACGTCAGAGCTGCCTGAAGATGCTGAAGTCTTGGGACCACCCAGCCTCATCCTGTTGGCCCTAAAGGATTTGTGGCACAGCTCCCTCTCCTGCCATTCTCACCTCCAGCAAAGTGCAATTGGGAGTTTTAACTGGAATGGTATTGATCCTATGGATCAGTTTGAGGAGAAATGATATCAATAATATTGAGCTTTCCAATTCAGGAACATGCTAGATGTCTCCAGTTATCAGCTTTTCTTGAATTCCTTTCCATTTTATCATTTTCTCTGTAGAGATCTTAGCCACTTTTGTTAAACTTTTTCTTCAGGCATTGCATATTTTTCAGTTTATCAAATCTATACGGGTATCTTTAAAATCTCTTTTCCCGTCTTTGCTGACAAGCTTCAGTTCATGACAGGACAATTCAGTTATTTAGCTACTTTCAGAATATTCCAACCAGCACTTTCATGTTGCCCAGTCTGGTCCTGCACCATCATGTGGGACAGAGGGGCCATCCAGTTGTCTCCGGGTCATGGCCTCTCACTTCTAGGGAAGGAGCTCCCTCTGGCTCACCGTTCACTGTTCAAATCAATGCTGCCACGACCCACCCCACTCTCTTCAATCCATCGCTGCAGGTTCCTGAGGCTTTGTAGGGGACTGACTCACTCTAAACTGTGTATGTTCGTCCCTAGTTCCTTTCTGCTATTTTTTTTTTTTTTTTTTTGTGAACAGAGTATGGATTTAAGGAGTAAGATGGTTAGATTTAAGGCAGGGACTTGAGTAAATTTATTTTCCATGGAGTGGTGAGGAGAACACACAGAAGTGAAGGAATTGGGAGTATCCATGACCATGAAGATGATGAAAGAATGAAGAAAGGATACAAGTTGACCGGCTGGTGGACCAATCAACCAACCACTTGCAGAGACGAAACATAAGCAGTGACAACTTCAGACTATCTCCGACATCCGCGGTTCCTAGCCATCTTTTCACAGCAAACACTTATGCTCATCTGGGTCATACACAAACAACCATGCCAGTGAAATAAAAGGTGCAGCACAGGGTCCCAGTTAGGGGTGGGAAATGAAAGCTGTCATGGATTCAGGTCATGGTTGGAAGCCCCTGGTTCTTGGGCCAGATGCAGCTGGATATTTCTTTCAGAGCTTCAATTGTTTTCTAGTTTGGTTTTCTGCCTGAAAATTTTGGAGTTGCTTTTCCTGGAGTCTATTTGTGAATGAAGAATATAGCTCAGTGAGAATCCAGGGACACAGCTGCGCTCCATGATCCTCCCAACTGAGTGGTGACCTTTATCCCCCTCTTGCCAGAGCCCCTTTAGGGAAATCCAAAGGGAAAGATCCATTTCCCTTTCTCTTTACACCATAGATGAACCCTGGTGTGTGAAATGCAAATGGCCCCAGGATGGCGCTCTTCATTCTTGGGTAAAAGACTCCATTATCTTGCTCCATCTTCTCACAATAGGAAACCAGGGAAAGAGGAAATTAGGAGGCACTTTATGGTTTAGTCCACCCCCAATGGTTACTCCTAGGAAACTGGCTTGTTCCTTGATTTGCAGGATTTAGTTGGAGGTAGACGGAGGCTCCTGCAGGTCAATTTCATGCACTTCCCAGGGAAGGTTGTCTGTATGTCTCCTGTGCTCAGGAGGCATGATTCAGAAAGTCCACTGCAGGCTCTCCAGACTGCCTCAGACATCGTCAGAAACACATCTGAGTCAATTGTGGAATGACTCAAGGCTTTGAAATATTTAAACCATATGTCTCATTACACTGGATGAAAACAATGCCGGTTTCCCCACTGAGAGGATGTCATCCAAGACTGAGGCACAGCTCGGCAGTGACTGCACTCCTAGCCTCAGCTGGTCATGCTGCTGTGGGTGGTGAACTGTTAGAGCTCCTGGGCCGCAGGGCTTGGAATAGGGCCATGCGTGGGCAGAGACACCGTGTGCCCGAAGGAAGATGTCAGGGCAACCCGGGGGTCCTCTCTAGGTCAGGACAAGTTCTATGCTCCTAAATAAGATTTGTACAGGAAGGTGAAAAAGAGTGTACTTGCTTCTCTAGAGAAGGCAGGAAACCACCATTCTATCACCAAAGGATATCCCTTAGGAGCCTTACTCTATGAAAATCAGCTGGCATCACCAGGCATTCCCTGAGTGAGAGGAAGACTGCATTGTAAGAATATTGTCTTATTTTTTAAGTCCCTCCAAGTTTGTTCCCTTATTTCTGAAAAATACCTACAGAGCACTTGACATGGGAAATTGCAGTTGACCTCAGTGTGGTGGAAAATACAGTGAAGTCAGAGGTGCCAGATTCGTCACCCTTCTGCCAGTTCTTAGGAGTGGAGTAAATAATGCTGGGTACTTAATTGTTTGAGCCTCACGTAAACCCTCTCTAGAGGGATACTAATACCTATTTTATAGGGACATTTTGAGGATGACATGTGATGGTATATGTGTAGCACATGACTCAGAATGAAAAATGTGAGTTGAATACTCATGAAAGACTATGGGTATTTCCTCAATGAACATGGATCCAAAGGCCATGCTGGACCCTCCCACTCCCAATTAATCTTGAGAGCAGTAAAAACTTGAATGAAAGTAGAAGACGTGGAGAGGGACTCCTGCTTTGGCCTCCTGTTGCTCTGAGTGGCATCTGGGAAAACTACTAAAGGAAGGAGGAGAAGGCTTAGTAGGCTGGAGAGATCTGGGGGGCTGGGCCCGGGGAGACAGTCTCTACAGTTACTGAAGACTGTCTTTAAGGGCCTCAAATCTGTACCTCGTGATTCTCCTAGAACTCTTTCCTTCTCATCCTTCTCCAAAAGTTGTTATGGTAGCCTGGGAGCTGCTGAGTTCTGCTACAGCCTCCCTCAGAGCAGCTGTCCTGGTGGTGAGTCCCGGTCAGTGGATGCCAGTGGTTCTGACCCATCTACAGAGGCTGAGGGTAGAAGGTGTGGCTCACACCAGCGTCTGCTCCTCCACTGCTGAGGACAGTGTGGGTGACTGGCTAGGAAGAGCACAGATGATCCAAAGAACAGGAAACCTGACCCCACCTCATTCAGCAGCAGGCCTAATCTTTTGTCCTTACACAAGGTGCAAAGCAGAGAAATTTGAAAGTAATTGCTCTTCCTGCCCCAGAGCATGTAAGGAGCAAGGCATAGCCTCTGAGGCAGGGAGCAGGAGGCATCTCTAAGCTGGAGTCCTGAGCCCTGAGCACATCCAGCCCTGGTTGAATGTTTTATACGAGGTTGGTCTGTGTGGCTGATGAAATGGGAGGAAGGTGGAACAGAGGCCTGTGTGGATCTGGGGGGCTGGGCCCGGAGAGGTTTGGTCTGCCACTTTATGGACATAGTTTCTTCTGTTAACAGATTATATACTAGAGAAGGGGGCATAGGAGAGGGACCATCATCTGCCTCTCCTAGAAGGAGAGGCTCAGAGGTTCAGCTCAGTGAGGAATCTGCTGCTTGTGCGCCCCAGCCAGGGTCAACACTGTGAGCTAAGAGTGTTTCCTGGCCTGCGGTCAGCTCTGGGCAGGGTAGGAGTTGGAGCACTGCTCATCGGGGCAGGGATGGCCCTTCATCAATGTTTCTTCCCCTCATTCTCCCTCAATACCTGCATCCCACCTCCCCGTCCTGCCCACCCCTGACGCCTGGGAACCAAAAGCCTTTCTCAGAGGCTTACCTTGGGTTTGAAGGCAATGAGCTTCAGGATCATCTCCACAGTGAAGAGGCCAGTGAAGAGCATGTTGAGGATGTTCATGGCGATTTTGAACAGACAGCTCTGGCCGTAGTGCTGTATCAGGAGAGGGGAGCAGCTGTGAACATGGAGCAGGAGGTCTCTCCTCCCCACCTTTTGCCCAGCCTTCTCGGAGGCCCTCGCCTCAGCAAGACCTTCCTCGAACCAAACCCATCTCTCCATGGGCAGTCACGAGGACTCAGGAGAGCCTCCAGGCTCTTCCCTGCTCTGCCATCTCTGAACACATCTGTGTTCCTTCCCTGATTGGTCGTGATGACTTTATGGAGACTTCTGGCACTCAAGAGAGCTTGGGCACAAGCTCTGTCCCTGAAGATAGGTGGATGCAGAAGCCACCTCCACATGCCATGCCTTGCCGACACAACGAATGCGTCCAGCTCACTCCCTCCCTTCTCCATCTCCTCGCCTCTCTCCATTTATCAGCCTAGGATGCATGGATTCTTCCCTAAGGCCCAGAGAGGTGCACATCCTTGACAGAGAACACTCGTGTTTCTCCAGCTGCCTCCACTGGCGACCAGTCAGCTGATGCACTGAGCCGGCCCTGCCGTTCCGGTACACTTTCCACCCCTATGGTCTGCTCCCTCCTGCGGCACCATGACTGTGCTCCCCCTTCTACTGACCTGCATGGCCAAGCAGATGGTGTTGAGCAGGATGAGGACGAACATCAGGTATTCGAAGTAGGTGGAGTTGACCACGTACCACACTTTGTACTGGTGCTGGTTCTTGGGGATGTACCTCCGCAGGGGCCGGGCCTTGAGGGCGTATTCCACACACTGTCGCTGGGAAGGTGGCGAGGACGGGGAGAGTGGGGTTAGTTACCTGGAGGGTGTATGGGGCTGGCAGAGAAGTGTGGGATGTAAATGAAACCACACACTGTGGGGTAGGGTTCTCCGGAAGTCAGAGGACTCATCGGCTGCTCTAGCTCACTTACAGGTTGGAGGTGTTATTTGGAAAACGTCTTGATTTTTCCACGGCTCCCTTAATCAAGGAGAGAGCCCCTTCTTGTCAAATCCCCATATCGAGCACATAGGCAGGGAGTGCACATCTTCCCGCTCCCCATGATGCCTGGCACGTGGCTCCGCAGGGAGTCGACATTGCTAAGACTGGGCTTCCTGATCGATAGACAGCTGGCCTTCTCACCGATTACTTCCCATGCCACAGACCCTCCTTGGCTACTTCTGTCCTCAGTTTTTCTTTCCTGTCCTAAATCCAGCAGGCTGGAGTGTAGTGGTGAGATCTCGGCTCACTGCAAACTCTGTCTCCCGGGCTCAAGCTGTCCTGCCTCAGCCTCCTGAGTAGCTGGGATTACCGGCATGCGCCACCACGCCCAGCTATTCTCTTGTATTTTTAGTAGAGATGGGGTTTCCCCATGTTGGCCAGGCTGGTCTCAAACTCCTGGCCTCAAGTGATCCGCCCACCTTGGCCTCCCAAAGTGTTGGTTTTACAGACATGACCCACCACGCTTGGCCAACTAAATGAATCTTTCTTATTTGCCAGTGTCCATAAGATGGAAAGACACAGTTTATTGAATTTCTAACCTGATACTAGATCGGGGTCTCAGCCTCTCTCATTTCTACTTTCTAACTGGCCTCCCCTATTTCCTGTCTTCTTTCAAACCAGGGTCCATACGGCAGCCAGCAGGGTGAGTCTGTGGCTGAGATGTAGACAGGAAAACTCACAGGGGGTTGGCTGGCCTGGCAGGAGTCACAAGGGGCACACCATGCTGTGCTCCTCCCTGTGGGCACTCCTTATTCACAGACAAGGATGTGTTTTCCCACAGACTCCTCCCAGTGGGAGCCGAGCTGGGGACCAGAACTGAGGGACTACACCTACCTCCCACCCTGACAGTTTCTGACTCAGTAACGGCACTGCCAGCTCTTCACAGCTAACAGAACCTGTCACGATACTTGGCGTCACCATCTCACTCCCACTTAAGCCTCTTTCCTGCCCCCACCTCCCACACAGGCCTCTGGGTTTTACTTAAGAAACCATGTAAGAGTGGTTTCCTGAAGACGTCCTGTTCCCCACCCCCAAAGCCCTCACTCCCTCACAATTCTAGTCTCTCTCCTCCATATCAGTGGTGCTGACCCACTTGGGTCCTTCTAACTTGTCAAATTCCAGATAGGGCATGCGATTTTTTTTTTTTTTTTTTGACAAAACCTATTGTAGAGTATCCTTAAGTAGAAGCTTCACAGATATTCGGTGGCTGAGTACATCTGCCAGATCTGGGGTTTGCAGGAATCTGCATTTCTTTCGTACAGGTCTCTCAAAGACTAAGAGTGCACTCTGGTTGAGGAGTGAAGAGACAATCCCTCTGCAGGGCGGGCCCCGCTTCCCTCTGCTCCTTCCTAGGAAGCTACCTGGTTCTTATCCAGCTCACAGTTCTTGTACTCCTGCTCCCCCTGCTCCTGGAAGGTGACGATGACGAAACCCACGAAGATGTTCATCATGAAGAAGGCGATGATGATGATGTAGATGATGAAGAAGATGGAGATCTCCACACGGTAGTTGTAGATGGGGCCCTTGTCTTCCGTGTGGGAGTCGATGGAGCGGTACAGCAGCCTGCAGGAGGAGACAGGTCCCACAGAGGGAACTAGAGAAGCTGGATCCCCTCTGCGGAAGGATGGCAGCACTGCTCCAGGGATCCCAGGGGTCAGGGTGCAGGAGACAGCTCTGGGCTGGAGTCCCAGCTCGGCCACTTACTGGCTGTGTGACCTTGGGCAAAGCGCTTAACCACTCTGAGACTCAAATTCTTCATCTGTAAATTGGAGGCAGTAATTCCTGACTTTCCCACCTTGCAGGGTACTTAGAATAATGTATAGGAAGGTGTTTTGAAACTGTGAAGAGCTATTTAAATGTAATGTGAGTCAGGGACATTGATTTCAAATACTGGAAATAGTGGTAAATATTGAGACAGCTTTGCAAACTGGCATGGACTCAGAGGATGTTAGAGGGAATGTAAAATGAATCTCTCTGAGAGCAAATTTCCATTTAGATAAAAACACTCACATGACCCATGCTACACCCATCATCACCATGGCCTGGTCTTAGACTTAAGCAGGTTACATGTGTATTCATTTGAGCCTGGGCCGTGTGCCCCACAGAGCTTGTTACTCTTCATGGACAGGGGTAATCTCTTCCTCTTCCTCTGTAGCCCTGCACAGCAGTTGGTTATTCTCTAGATACCACCTATATTTTACTGCATAATATTGATAACTCTCACCTAAGATCCACGCATTGCTCTTGACTTAGAAACATTTAGAATTTTTTGACTTTCAGATTCTAACGTCACTGGAATACATATTAGGGGAAAAGCAGGTGTCTCTACAAAGATATAAGGACCTGATGGGAAGCTGCCTGGTAGAGGTGATGCAGAATGCAAGGCCCATGGGCTGCTGTCGGAATGAAAGTGTTGCCTCTGCAGTGGAAGTGGGGCCCATGCTTCCATCCCTTTCTTACTTTCCACTGTAAATATAGGCAAGGCTTTTTCTAAGGAGATGGGGTCTAGTCAATAAAACAGGTATCTCAGCCATCTTTACCCAGTGAAGGGCATGCTGGGAGTGGTAATCTTGAATCCTATGGTGACCACAGGGTCCCCACTGGAGAAACTCTCCCTACACCCAGCTCCCGGATGCCATAAGGGCAAGACAGAGACCTCTGACACTGAGGCTCATGCTGAGGTGGGAAAGAGCTAAAAAAAAAAAGGTCATTTTTGCTGGGAGTTTCTCTACACCTTCTAGAAAAGGAGAGTCTATGTTTCAGCAGTGACAGTGGCCTATAAGTTGTTCTAGAAATACACCTCACTGCCTGGGGAGGACCCAGCAAAATAGGACTCTAGAAGGAGTGGGGGACATTAAGAAAACTTAGGGATGGGATGGAAAGTCAGTGCTGGCCCTTGAGTGTCAGGGTTCAGGAGGCCTTGGTTTACATACTCACTCTGGCCACCCTTCAAAGGTGGAGACTGTGAAGAGGGCCATCATGGCTGCCAGAACGTTGTCAAAGTCAAACTTGCTGTTCTCCCAGCTACGGGGCTGGATGATGGGGTGGTCAACCTCCCCGTCTTTGTATGTGATGTAGTTGCCCCTGAGAGAGGAGGAGAAGGAGTTTACTCTGGGATCTCCCATCTTCCTTCACCCCTGGGCTGCCAGTGACCCTGAATGCTAGGTGGGATGGGACTGCCTGGCTTGAACTTCACAGTTCTAGCCACAGGAAGAGCTTCAGTGGGCAGAAACTTCAGGAACAAAACATGCTACACATTGTGTCAGTGAGGCCAGGTGACACATGGACAAAAGTCCAGGTGCCACTGCAGTCTTACAAAATGAGCTGTCCTTCCTTTCGGGTCAAGCCTCCAGCCTCCCGGGGCTGACAGGCCGTGGCCCTGGCTGCCCTCCCATCTCTACTCACTTGCATTCTGCCTCTGTCTGCTTGGAACTGTCCGAACAGGTGTACAGCTTTCCCTGGAAGGCAGAGAACAGAGTATTATTAGAGATGTTCATTAATCAGTGAGGCAATCCGAAAACAATTAGTGGGCATCTCTGTAGCCCAGCACTGTGCTAGGGACAGTGGTATAAAAAGTGCAGAATCCACACAGGCAGGGCCTGGCCCGCATGCACAGAACTGTGGTGAATACAAATGCCAGTGCTACAAGTAGCACTTCAATGCAAAAACGGGAGCTCGGGTCCATCGGAGCTGTGCTCTCTAGGAAGGTCTTGTCAGGGAGGGAGAAGTGGAGCTGGGCTCAGAGAGGAGTTAGATAAGAGTTTACACAGTTGGGGATGGCAGGGGAGAATGCTCTAGGTGGGAGAATAGCAGAACTAAAAGGGTTAGGGCAAAAAGGACCAGAACCCAAGGAGGATGCTGGCCTCGTTGTAGCCCAGGGGCCCTGCAGGAAGCAGCAGGAGCTGATTTTGACAGGTGCAGGGCTCTGAAAGCTGGGTGGTACATTGGGAACATGATGCTGTTGATAATAGGTCACTGCTGCAAGCTTAAAGCAAGTGACTGACACAGAGGTTCCACAGGGAGGAAGGGCAGTGACCTGAAGGGCAGGAGAAGTGGAGAGAATGAGGGGCCTCTGGCCTGGTGGCCCAATGCCTCCCTCCCCTGGTCTGAAGCTTGAGTCGGGCTGCAGTTGGAGGTTACAACCAGGCCAAGTCTGGCCCAGGCCACTGTCTTGTTTGTGCTGCATCTGCCAGCTCCCTTCCCTGGGAATGCTGATGGGAGTGGGGAAGCAGGACCACGACAGAGCCCAGGCTTTACCTTGAAGAGCTGGACCCCAATGCAGGCGAACATGAACTGCAGCAGGGTGGTGACAATGACGATGTTCCCGATGGTCCGGATGGCGACGAACACACACTGAACCACATGCTGCAGTGGGAAGGGAAGGGGAGAGGGACGTGGCTTCAGGAGATGCCAGGAGCCTTTCCAGGAGGTGGCACGGTGGCCCGTTTGCCACAAGGGGAGTAATTGGGCTGAGAGGGGCAAAGTCATGCTCCCAGAGTCACATGGGGAGATGCAAAGGCCCCCACTGGACTCTCCGTGACTACGAGGAGAAAAACCCTGCTAACTGCCGATCTTACAGTGGTAGGGATAGAGGGATGGCGGTACCACAGGGGCACAGGGTTTGGTGGGATCTCCCTTTGGCACATTCTGCTTAGGGAAGACATTTTGGATGGCTGCCTCTCTTACTATACTGCTCATTATGGAACAGGGACATGCAGTGGGACCAGTGTCCGGGACCCCACAGGGCAGCCACTTGGCCTGACCATCATCTTTTCCTTCCAACCCACCCCTCAGCTCTCACTCCGCCATGGGCTCTGTGGAGCTCTCACTCCCCCAGGGCTGGCTGGAGCCTTCCTACCCATGCCCTCGACTCACCTTTAGCCCCTTGGCCCTGTTGATGGCCCTCAGTGGCCTGAGTACTCGCAGGACTCGCAAGATCTTCACGACATTGATTGCACTGGACCTGGGAGAGGGAAACAGGCAGTGTAGTAAGCTCTACCTGTTTCTGTGGGAGCAAAAATAATGTGGTAAGGGAGTGTCCTGACAGGTGAATCCCAGGAAAATCTGAGAAAACATAAAGTCCATCTTGGGGATGTTTGCATTCTGGGACCATTCTCTACTCCTGTCTCCCATCCTGTGAGAACCGGGAGCTT
Organism: Cheracebus regulus; assembly: GCA_963574635.1. Taxonomy (NCBI): domain Eukaryota; kingdom Metazoa; phylum Chordata; class Mammalia; order Primates; family Pitheciidae; genus Cheracebus; species Cheracebus regulus. The sequence continues at coordinate 75,225 of CAUYQU010058678.1, read as the reverse complement.
GCCTGTAACCCTGGGGCTTTCCTGTGGGTGAATAAATAACATGCAAGGTGGCTCATGGCAGGTCATCAGCAATGTACTGTGCTACTCACAGGGCCATCCACAGTGTCAGAGAAAGAAATTCAGAGCAAGGCCATGGGAATTCATGGCCACTTGCTAGCCAAGGCACTGAGGGCACATTTCCTAAATTTTTCTGAGTTCTAATTTCTTCATCTGTAAAATGGGGGGTGGGTGTAATCAGCTCAGAAGGTCTTTGCAAGGGTTAAATAAGAATTCTATGTAAATCACCTAGCTGTGTGCTTGATGAACTGCCTGAATGATACCTTTTATCATGATGCCTGCTGAAGACATCATTACACTTAAAGGAATGCCGCACTAATGGTGGGATCTCAGGCCTTGTGGCTGGAGGCAATGGGCACAGGAAGAAGATTTCTTAGTGTTTAGCTCCAAACACATATCCTAGACAGTTGTCCCTGACACCTATACATAAAACCTACCCAGAGCACACTCAGGACTCCAAGGAAGGATGGGCTTTACTGTTGGGGCTCAGGAAACAATACCCTGAAATGACTGCCTTAGAAGCAGTCTCAGAAGCAAAAGTTTTTCTCTGGCCTCCTCTTGCCCTCCTGTCCCTCCGCCCCCTGCTCCGAGGCTAGCCACAGGCACTAAGATCCCTCTTCCCCAAGACGGGTCATAGAAACCAGAACCCAGAACCCCGTTTCACCAAAACCAGCCACACGACCTAAAAGCATCACTCTAATGTTCTCTCTGCTTTTCTGTATAAAAACTGGCCATAAGAAGTTATCAAATCCACCATGTGGGAGTGTAGATCTTAAGACCCCTATTGCAGAGAGGATCCTATCCCCCAACCAGAAGGAAGGAATGCTTCACAGACAGGCAAAGAAGAATCTAGAAGCAGGCCTTGCTGGGTTCCCCACTTAGTCCATCCACGTTGGACCCCACCCTTCTTGTCCAGTCACGTTTCTACATGGCTGTCCATACTCTTTTGAACCTAAGCATAAAAGTAGACCATTTCCCCTGTATCTTTGGGTCTGCATTCTGAAGGTTGTGGGTATACACATTAAATAAGTGTGAATGCCTTTTCTCCAACTAGCCTTTCTTTTGTGAGCTGATTGTTTGGTCACCCTTCAGAAGGCCAGTCCCTTTGGCTCCTACGCTGCACTACAGGTTCCACACAGCTGGGATGCCGAGGCCAAGCCAGAGCTTCTTGGAATCTCAAGCTACTGCTTTTCCTCAGTGTGATGGAGACAGCGGGAGACAGGCCCCCTCAACAAAATGCCTGGATGGTTTCTGGAGTTGTCCATCCTACCCAGGTGGGGGTTATTAACCATATCGCCTTGCTGAGCAGCTGTGGAGTACATCCTAACCCTCATGGGCTAGCTACCTGAGATAGCCTCTCAAGCTTTCAGAGAGCCTCATACTTGCTTTGGGACTTAAACAATGAATGACAGGCCAGCAAGTGGTGATTCCATGCCTTGTATGGTCAGGATGATGTGCTCAAGAAGGGGCTGGAAATATCCGATTTCTCTGGTGCATGGGTTTTTTATTCCAAGAGATGCAAAGGCCATTCCTATCTATCACTGTGTCTCTCCTACAGTCTGTCTGGGAGGGAGTCGGTTTGCATTGAATCACAGTGGAAGGGATTTAAAGGTCAGATGGGACAAACACAGGCTAAAGAGGAAGAATTTCTGGTTCAAGGTTAAATAGTGACTGAGTGGCCATGCTGGGTTTTGAATCTAGACTTGCAGTTTCCCAGGCAGAAAATAGGGGGTGATATAATCGATGAGCACAGTAAAGGGTCTTTCCCAAGGCCCCTGTCCCTGCCTGATCTCAATCGATCATGAAAACACCCTTGGGAGGAGAGATCCAGGAACCTGGGACTTATGCCTTTCTCTACCATAGGTGTGACCTTGAGCAAGTGTCGTGATGTCCTGAACCCCAAATTTCCCATCTATACCATGATGATAACACTTTCCCTGTCTCCCCCATAGTTTTGTGTGTGTGAGGACCATACAAGAATGTGTATGCGGAAGTGTTTTGAAATTGAAGATGCAGGATTCACACTGTCAGCGGTTAGAACTTGGTAGGAATTAGTAATCAGATCCTTCACACCTGAACAAGATCTACAACCTTGACTGTACAGGGGAGTCACCTGGAGAGCTCTTAGAACTCGTACCCAGACCATACCCTAGACCAGCGAAATGAAACACACACACACACACACACACTCATGCGCACACACATACATACACATGTACACTCACGCACACACACAACACAAATATACCATCACACACATACACAAACATACATATACACACCCACACACACATGCACACGCTCACACTCATATGTACACATATACACACATACCTACCCATATAAACACATATGCACACACAGACACATACACATGGTCGTCTGGTCAACATACACATACATGCACACACATACACACACCCCTACAAACACACATACACCACACATGCATACCTCACACATACATACACATGAACCCCCCACACATACACAGACATATACACATACATTCACACATACACTCACACATGAGGTGCTTTAGCTGAAGAGAGAAGGGAGAGAAAGGGGGGAGGAGGGTCCAGGTCAGGGAAGGTCATGGCAGTGGCAGACTGTGGGTTGCTGAAGGTCGGCCCAGGGCACTGGGGCCGTGGTGGAGGAGGCAGGAAGATCCTGGAGACAGCCATTTCTTAATAGCTGGGCCTGGCCCTGCCTGTCATGGCAAAACCCAGGTATTTAAACATATTCGCTCCTGATCAACATGTCTCAACTGTCAGACCCCTGAGGACACGAATCCAAGAACTCAAAGCCGCCAAGCACAGCTTCGGAGGCCCCACCCAGCTCTTATCACACTGCTATGGCCCTGCAGGCCGGCCCTTCAGGGTTTGCTTGTCCCCTCTGGCACCCCTTGCTAGCGGCATGGCCCATCATGGGCTGAGGCGGTCCCACTCACTGGATGCCAAAGGAGATGAGGGACACGCTGACCACCAGCAGGTCTAGGATGTTGAAGTAGTTCCGGCAGAAAGAGCCCTTGTGCAGGAAAGCCCCATAAGCAGTCATCTGTAGGGAGGGACAGAGAAACACGAGTGTGAGTGGCCCTAGCCCTAGCCCAGAGACCCCTCACACCACCTCTTCCTCCCACAGCATCCCTTGGGCAAGTCCCAAGCACCATCCATGGGGAACAGGAAGGACAAAGATGGCGATATGGTGCCAAGAAAAGAATTCTGCAACCATGCACACAATCACCCAAGAATCTCCAGCCCAGGACCTCCGGGTGGCACCTTACACTTGTCAGGCCATGCCAGACTCTTTAGTCCTACATTGAAAGCCCTTTCAAGTGGGCCCCACCATCTCACTCTAATTTCCCACTGTTTCACATCCCAAGTCCAGGGCTTTGGCCCTGCAGGGCCCTTTGCTGACGCTCTTGGGCTGGGGGCACACTTCCCTACTACCTCTCCAAACACTTGAATCCTTAGGCCAGCTGACAGCACCAGGCATCTGCAGGGAGTTGGGGGTGGGCACGCCCAGTAGTCCTGGTTTGCTTTATCATTGGAAATCCTGCATCCCAGGAAACCCCTCAGTCTTAGGCAAACTAGGCCTGAGACTGGTCACCTTGGTGCCTGGTGAGAAGTTCCACCAGTGACTCAGACAATTAGCATACCTCCCCTTTCTGGCCTCAAAGGTGCTTATGATTGATGCCACATATTCTAAATTCAATTCTACTGTTTTGCTTCTAGATTGTACCTGGGGTTCTTCAAGGGCAAAAACTGTATGGTCAGAGGCGCTATGTGGCTCAGTGTCTAAGAGCATAGGCTCTGAGGCCAGGCTGCCTGGGCTGGAATCCCAGCCCTGTGGTATTTTATTTCTGTGTCCTGGAGCAAGAAACTCAATTCCCCTAGTGCCTCTGTTTCCTCATTGGAAAAATTAGGGTAAGATCTACTCTACAGGATTGTAAGCATCAAGTGAGTACCTATATGTAAAATACTTAGGACTCCACCCTGCACACAATGAGCTCCGTAAAAGGGCGAGCTGTCACTACAGCCTGGATTTGAATTCTGGATGCTTCCTGGATGAGGAAAGTTCTGTTCTCTCATCGTAAAGTGAGGATACTATCCCCTGCCTTTGTGAAAGCCCTTTGGAAACTTTTTAAAAGAGAACACACAAGATGACAATGACTGTTACAGGACTTGGCCATTATTACCTCCCCCTGAGACTGGTGTAAAGCTGTGCACTGCAGGTGCTCAACAGATTGCCTTTATAGCCTTTCCCATTTTGCCAGTTTGCATAAGGGCCGGTGGTTATCTAGGATAGGGGCTATGACAGGCAGAGGACAGGAAGCATCGGCCAAAAGCAAAAATGTGGAGCTAATGGTGCAGAGGTGGAGCAAAGCTCCCTGGTCATCTGGGGTCCAGTTAATCTCTTTGGAATCAGAGCATGCCCAGGGCAGAGTGTCCGCAGAGCCATTCAAAAGCAAACAGAGGGGGAAATGGGCAAAAATAGCTCTTGCAACCTAATTCTTTCCATTTATCTCTTGCAGCAGGGGGTCCCTCAGGACTCAGGCACCTGTGCTGTGCAATGGTTTTTACAAGTGGGTAGATTATATAAAAGATGCAAGGGAGTATAGTTCCAGAAGACCCACCATCTGGAAGGCTTGCCTCCCTGCCTCTCAGTGAAGACCTGAGACTGCCAGAGACTGGACTCAGGAGGCTCCCATAGTTCACTGAAGAGCCCTCTGTGCCCGCAGAAAGCCCAGTACTTGCCCAGCCACCTTGCTTTTAGTGTTAGGAAGGCTCTGGGTCTGATCCCTTCTTGCTTCTGGCATGGATCTTCTGATGCTACTACTGAGCTTTAACAGAACCCTCTGTGCTTCAGGGAAAGCAGTCCTCAGATTGGTGGACTAATGACGCTTAGAGTGCCAACTCTGTTCTCTGGCTTTGGGCTCCTATTTCATCTGGGGACCCTCGAATGAGACTAACACTTGAGCAAGTGCATGTGTGTGCAGATGGGGGCAGTGGGAACTTGCACCCAGGCAGGACTGGAGGAAGAGTGACTGTAGAAGAAAGGGCAAATGGGTGTGGGGAAAATGGAGCCTTTACTTGAAAGTCATCCGTGGTACTCAGGGCATGGGGAAAATCCAGGCTCAGGTACCTGGTGCTAATTGCCCCCCTTTGATCCTTTTTTTTCCCTGATTGCCAGCCATCTAGGTCCTGCTTTCCAATTCTACATTACTTAGGAAGGGGCCCTTGCTGAGGCGTCTCCATCCTGACGAAGGAAAGGAATGGGGCGTGGCTCGCTAGCTCTCTGCTCAACCATGGGCCATCCCCGCCTCTCCAGGTAGCTCTTCTAGTTTTGAGACCTGTCTTATCTTTTGTGATTTCCACGCACTGGTCCTGATTTGCCTTCTTCCTCTTTGATGTGACAGTCCCTTGCATTACTCAGGCTAACTGTTGTGGGCCTACAAGCCTTTCCTTTTTAAGGCCAAACATCTCCAGGCCCTTCTACTCTTCCTTGTGCTAAATGTCCCCCTTGGACAGCCATGGTCATCTGTGCCATGACATGACACTGGGCCTTCAGGCCAGGAAGAGGGGCCCAGTGGGAAGGAGGTACAGGGAAGTGTTCCAGCATCGGGGTTTCTATTCAGAAGCACACTGAGTGTAGAGGAGAGTAGGAGAGGGAGGGGATAGGAGGGGAGGGAAGGACCTTGCCATAACAATGCTTGCAGAGACCTTTCACTTCAGCTTGTATGGCAATCCCGAAGGAGAAATAGCACCATTGAAATCCACAAGGGCAACTCTGCAGAAGAGCACTGAGAACAGGGCCTCAGAGCTTCTCTTGTCCTGGGAAAGAACTCTGGTGTCTGTGTGCCCCCCTTGCATCTGAAGTCCGGGAATCAAAGCAGCTCACCACGGAAAACAGGTTTCGCCGCAGTGCATCTTAGTACAGCCACGCAGCTTTTGGTTCCCTCTCCCGACCTCCAGGAACCAGAGCCTGGCCAGATCTACTCTCCATGAGTAGAAAAGAAAAATCTGAGCCGCATACTTGGTTAGCAGGAAGGAAGCGAGGGGCACCTGAGTGCCCTGGGGACAAGGACACAGGGGAAGGCACACAAAAACCCATTCAATTTGTCTCTGGAAGTGACTGAACTATCATGTCCATCAACAGGCTGGCCATGATGAGGGAGTCTCATCAGGGAAGGAAAGGCCTGCAGCTGGCGGTGGCATCAGCCAGGTGTGACGTCAGCTTGCATCGGCCACAGAGATAGGATGACAAGGGAGCCTGGACTCCTTGGGAGGGGGAGTCCCAGGCCAGTCTCCCAGGAAGAAGCTAAAGCTGAAGCATGGACTTCAGAGCCTTAGTCCTTCTGTTTGAGGAAAGGGTAGAATCTTCTTCCTTGCTCAGAGAGGAGCACATGTTCCCTGAGGTCATGGAACTCACACCCTGACTCTCAGATGAACTAGCTTGGCCATGCAGTAGTTTCCAGACTCAGAAACACACCAGAAAAATGGAGAAATACTCTGTCTCTCATCCCAGTGTTTATCAGAGGTGGGCTTTGCCTGTTCTGAGGGTAGCAATGTTGTAGCAGTTCCCGTAGCAGAACTGAGCTGGGCCAGCAGAAGCCAAGGGCTGGGGCCTGTGTGCTCAGGTTCCTTTAGCACCTGCTCTCAACCTGTTGAACTCGGGTCTCCGGCACAATTCTCCCTCCCCCATGCTCAGGGCAAGGGACACTGTGACAAAGCTTTGCAGCAGGTGACTGAGGGGTCAGCAGTAGTCTATAGTTGCCTGCGGAAGGCCCTCAGCTGGGAGACCAACTCCACATCTCACACTAGGCCTGTGATTGCTGTTATGTGGCCCCAACCCCAGCTTAGACTCAATGTCTGCTGCAAATACTGAGGAAGGTGCTAAGGACAGATGGGCGTCCAAAGAGAGCCGCCGAAGTGATTCTTCCAAGCCTAGGAGGTTTCCCACTTTCAGAGACTATGCAGCAGGAGGAGGGAAGAGAGTCCTACAAGGGCTCAGGTACAATTAACCGGAGCTGGTGTGTGTGGGCATGTGTGTCGGGCACTGCTGTTGGCTGCAGCCCAAACCAGTGAAATGGCAGCCTCAGTGTTGGCACAGCCAACATGTGTCCCTTCCAAGCCACAGACTGCTTAGGGATGGCTGGAGGGAGGGGCTGCGGTGGGGTGGGCTGTTCCTGGCTTCTGAGTCTGGGCAAAGTGCATCACACAAAGTGAGGGGCACTCATTTTTCCAATTTCAGACGTGGGAGTTAAAAGAGAGAGAGTGAAAGAAACAGTAAAGAGGAAAGAGCCAGCCAGACAGAGCACAGATAGACAAAGAAAGAGACAGAGGATGCATTGCCCAGGTTGCATTACCTTAAGGATAATTTCTAATGTAAAGATACTAGTGAAGACATAGTCTGCATTGCCTAGGATCTGAAAAATAAGCATAATTGGATTAGTGGCTCTGAGAGTGAACCCAACACCAACAGGAAGGAGCATGTGTGTTAGGACAGACAGCGGCAGAGAGCTGGTGGTGACGCAAGGGGCATAGGAGGAGCAGAGGGGGATGGGGGCTTTACCTTCAGAGCAATTTCAATGGTGAAAATGGTGGTAAAAACAATATCAAAATAAAACAGAATCTGCAAAACAAAAAGGAACAGGGTGGGGATGGGATGAGGAAGGGAGAAAAGCAGGACGGGAGGAGCGGTCGGTGGATGTTCACCAGAAAAGGGACCACACTTCAAAATGAGATGCATGGCGCTTGAGCCTTTGTGCAGGGACACAGATGGAAATGGGGGGTGAGCGACATGCACACAGTGATCCTGAGGCGGGGCTAGCCTCAGGCAGCACAGCAGCTTCCCTTGAAGCCCCCAGACAAGTGAGGTGAGCTTCCAGGCAGGCCTCAGCTGATACTGGATCTGAGCAGCATCTGGTTGGATGCTTTTCCCATTAATCCAATTTACTTACAAACCCAAATCGGACCACTGAGATGCTTGTCAAAAGGACAGAGAATGGGGTTTGTCTTTTTGCAGGGAGATTCAAAATGCTTTACTCACATTGGTGGGACTGAGCTGGACAGCTTCCTGTGTTGGTGGAAATCTGTTCCTGGGTTATGTCCTCTGGGGCAAGGGAGGTGCATTCCTCAGGTGAGGTCTGCACAGGCTGAGGACTGGCTCCAGGATTGCATACTTTATTATATCTCAGGTGATGGATCAGGGATGGGGCCAACACCTGCTAACCTCAGTAAGACAGCTCCGGACCAAGCAGGCCCCAGGGCCGCAGAGTGGTTTGGCATGGGTATGGCTTTAGACCAGTGGGCTCTCTTCATGCCCACTTGGTTGGGACTTGACAGTTTTGAGATACAGCAATTCTTAAACTGGCCTTTAATATTGTTCACCAAAGCCTTGGGTGGGTCCTCACATTTGGTTCCACTCTACAGAAGGCACCAAGACTCTCTTCTAGGTAAGGTCAGGCTTATCAGTGGCACCTATTTGCCGATGCTCCCCTGCTGGTCAGAGTACACTGGGAGCAGGGTGGGGTATGTAGTCAGTGGCCACATTTTCCCAAGTTTGCAGGGAACTAGAGCTTCCTGGGGAATATCCACAGGCAATGAAAGTCCTGACCTTTGCCAATTATCAAACCAGCCCAAGCATTTGGGTACATGCTCTCTTACTTGCCTGTGGTCCTAAGTTGGTTTTCTATCAAAGCCCTACTCTCTTAATGAAATGTTAGTTGTGGATCTGATTATGACATCTAGAACTGGGCTCCTGATTGAACAATGATGTCAGCAACAGAAGCTGTGGGCCTCGCACAGCCCCAGGGGGAAGGAGTGCAGAGGACACAGGCAATGCATACATGGTTCCTGAAGGAGGTGTGCTGGACCGGGTCCTCAGCAGCCAGGGAAATGCTGCTGAGCAGAATGAAGAAGAGGATCAGGTTGGTGAAGATCGTGTCATTGACAATGCGGTGGCACTGGAGGCGAAACCTGTATGGGAGCGGGGACAGGAGGAGAGACAAGTCAAGGCAGACAAGGGGAGCAGCAGTCGGCTCTCGGGAGCCCCTTTCCTCAGCTCTTCCCAGTAGCTGGCAACAGGTGCTTGTTGGCTTGAAGTGACCTCTTCATCCTGAAGTCTTACTGCTGCTTATGACAGCAGCAATGACAACCTCTCACCCACATGGTGCACATATCACCTTTGACATTTTGGAAGGTTACATCTGAGACCTTGGAGACTCTCTGAATTTCCAAATCCTGCTCTGACATTAATAACTGGCTTTTGTTTGGGGACTTATTTTCTCTATCATTGAAAACAAGTCACTTTATGTGATCTACTCTGTGCTTCTGCACAGGGAACTACAGAACTACCCGGTGCTGGGTATGCTGAGAGGCCAGCCAAGCCGACTCTCTGTGGGTGATACGCTCCTGTGTGTAATTCACTTCCGTGCCCCGGCACAATTACCCAATTGAACTTCTAGGCACCCAGTGATAGTATCAAAAATGCTAGATTCCTAAATGCCAAAGTGTCTTGTAACCATCTCATCTTGACAACAGTGTAGGAAGGAAGGTATGGGTGTCATCATCTTCATTTCATAGATAAGAACACTGAAACCCAAGTAGGAGAGGCTTGCCCAGAAACAGAGCTTTAGTATGGGGGAGTCAGGGCTTCAACCCAGGCCTTCAGACTTCTGCTGCTGGCATTATGGTTGACTAAATGCTCTGAAAAGCCCTCCTGCTGCAGAAGCACCAAACCCTTGAAGGGTCAAACTCTCTGCGACAATTCTGGTTTGTGAGAGTTTGGAGATGTCTGCAAGAATCATCTGGTTCAAACCAACAACCCCTCCCACAAACCCCCAGGGAGCTGAGGCTGTGTATGGAGAGCCAGGAAGGCAGAGTTGCCAGAGGATGGAAGCCAATAACAGCAGTGGTGTCAAGAAACTGGGGCAAGGAAGCCTGGGACTCTTAGGCTGAGCCGTCACCTCTTAGGGGCATCTGAAAGTCTCCCCAGTCCTACTTTAGGTCCTCAGGACTCTCACAAATGAAGAGGAAATGTTGGGGTCCCAATCAAAGATCATCAGACACCAGACACACAAAAGGACAAGGCGCTAAGATGAGAAATCAGAAGAAACACCAGATAAGTGATTTAGACCCCAAAGCCTGGGTGTATAGGAAATATTAGATACAGACTATAAAACAACTATATTTGAAATATTTAATGAAATAGACTAAATCACAAAGATGAAAAATTGATAGAAACCATTAGATTTAGAGTGATGGATCTGGAAAATGAAGCAACACATGGAACTGACTGAAATAAAAACATACAATGGTCAAGATAAAAAATTGATTTAAACAGTAATATAGATTAAGTTGAAAATAGAATTAAGAAACTAGAAGATATAGCTGAAGAAATTTCCCAGAATACAGAAAGATAAGGAGATGAAAGATATATAAGACCTTCTAAGAAATAAGGACAGAATGAAAAGGTCTAACAGATGTCCAATTGGAGTGTCAGAAGGAAGAAATACAGAATTAAAGAGAAGCAATATTTAAAGATTATTGCTGTACATTTTCAATAACTGAAGAAAAATCTAAATCCATAGGCTTAGGGAGCACAATCTATTCTAAGCAAGATAAATGGAAAGAAATCCACATCTTGACAAATGGTAGTAAATCTGTGCGACCACAAAGGCAACAGAATCTGTTAGAAGCAGCTACAAACAAAGGTTAGGTTACTCACAAAGGAATCATAGTTGGAGTGACAGCTGACTTTACAGTAGAATAACACCTCTCCTGTGCTACAGGACAAAACCTTTCTGTCTAAAATGATGTACACAGAAAAACGATCTTTCAAGAACAAGAACTGAAAAGAGTTTTAGATAAGTAGAGGCCAAGTGAATTCGCCATTATGGAACTATAGGAGCTTCTAAAGAATGTACTTTAGGAAGAAAGAAAATGTTTGCAAAAAGATGGACTGAAATGAGTAAAAAAATGGTGAACAAATAAAATGGTAAGGTGTACATAAATCCAAACACAAACTCTCTATATAATAATAAGACTCACTAACTTGTTGGATTAAAAATAAAAGTTGGACTAAAATACTAGTGACAATTCCATGTAAGTAAGGAGATGAGTGAGTTAAAATATTCTAAGGTCATAATGGACAGGAGGAGGTTCTTGATATTGTTTAACGTCACATTTCTTAAGTTAAATAGACTCGGTAAATTATCAAGAGTAATCACTCAAGGAATAGAAGTAGAGTTTAAACATTTTAATAAAAAGTGGAGAGAAAAATAAACACAGGTCTTCTGATTCAAAATCCAGGACTCTTCCCTAAATCAGTGTCTGTTTATACAATTTGCATGGAGCTGGGAGAGTCTCAGTCTCCATTCAGAGGTTCAGGTAAAATACAGGAAACTGTCGGGCTGGTACTAGAGAAAGCAGGACCCCACCTTCCCCACCATTGCGGCACACCTGTTGTTAGAGCTGAAGATGAAAAATGCGCTGGCTTCTGGCATGGGCACCGCCTTTTCCTTAAGGTGAAGCTCAGAGAGTGGTCGTGGGCGAGGGCCGACAGGCATCTCTGGCTCTTCCTCATCATCTTCTCCTGTAAGAAGAACAGCACCGTTTTAAATAACTCCAGCACTCCCACTTATTTTACCACTTTCAGAGACCTTCCTACTGGCAGACATCATTGTGGCTCTGAAAATGTAGGGTACCAACCACGGCAGATATTCTGCTGTCTCCCTGTGGGTGCCGCTGCAGCTCATCTCTGCTGGAAAAGACTTACCTGGCAGTGCACAATAAGGGGGATTGTAAGTAGGGTCACCAACGTGTCCTGGTTTTAAAACCAAAATTCCCACATCCCAGGAAACCCCCTAGTCTTGGGCAAACTGGGGTGCTTGGTCAGCCTAGTTGTAAGGTATGAGAAAAGGTGACCAGGTAGGACAGGGCACTGCCAGGGATCTGATTATGATCCCTGTCTAGGGGATCATATCTATCTAGGCGGCAGGTGGGGTGAAAGGGTGTGGCTTAGTTGGCTTGTGGAATTCCTTGCAAATAACCCCACCCTTGGAAGTTCCAGGAATTGAAAAACCAACACTTTCCCAATTTCTGAAAAAAAAAAATGCGCTGTTGAGATAACAGGACAATACTACCGACCACAACAGGCTCTTCATGCAAAGGTTTAGACACTGACACCAATTAAAGAAGTGCCGTTGTTCTCCAGGCCAGTGGCCACATTTAAAGTGGACCAGAGTCAAACAGCTTATTCCTGTGCTTGCAAGCACAATGCCCATGGGAGGAAGCACTGAACACCCTGTGCTAGGCAAATGTGTTTAAGACGCTCAAAAGGTAAAGCCACAACATGGGAGTGAAGAGCAGTCTGTCCAGCCAATCTCCTGGAGCACAATCCTAGCTGTTTCTTTCTAGCTGTGTGCATTTTATTGAGTCTCTCTGCACCCCAGTTTCTCCACGTAAGGTGGAATAATAATAGTACAGCTATACTTCAGAATGGTGCCTGGCACTCAGCAGCTGCTATGTAAGTAAGTGTTTGTTGCTTTTATTACAACCTTTACCCATGGGAGAGAATTGAAGCCTATAAATTGGTGCTCAACATTTTTCTCAGTCAGATCCTTACCACCTATGATTCCCTAACAAACTGTCCACTCACATCAAACTGTATTCTGAACACTTCACTACAGCAGGTTGAACAGTTTCCCCCACAAACTCATGTCTACCTAGAACTTCACAATGTGACCTCATTTGGGAATGGGGCCTTTGCAGATGTAATTGGTTATGATGAAGTTTATTCTAGGCTAGGATAGGCCCTAAATCTAATGACTAGCCATGTGTGGTGATGCGTGCCTATAATCCCAGCTACTCGGGAGCCTGAGGAAGGAGAATCACTTGAGCCCAGGTTGCAGTGAGCCAAGATCTCACCACTGTACTCCAGCCTGTACGAGAGGGTGCCTCTGTCTCAAAAAAATAAATAAACAAAATAAAAAGAAATGACTGTGATCCTTATAAGGAGAGACACAGAGACATAAAAACACATTTAGGGAAGAGGGCCATGCGAAGACAGTGGCAGAGATCAGAGGGATGCGTCTACAAGCCAAGGACTGCCGGCAACCACAGAAGTCAGGAGAAGCAAGTGATTCTTCCCAAGAGCCTTTCAGAATGCGCTTAGCCCTGTGGACCTCTTGATTTAGGACTCCCAGCCTCTAGAACTGTGAAAGGATGTATTTCTGCTGTTTAAACTATCCAGCATGTGATCACTGGGTATGGCAGCCCTAGCGAGCTGACACGCTCACTGTGTGCCCTGTCCTTCCTCATGCTCTCTCTTTCACTGTTTGAGCTGTTCTTCATCTCCCTCTCTGCAGAGCACACAAGGACCCCCAGTGCCAGATAGCATTCTCCACCCAGCTTTCCTGAGTACTTCCGCTCCAGGGAATGACCTTCCTGCGAATACCAGCAGTACCTTCTGCCTCCAGTGCCATCATGACTGATTTAAAATGTCTGTCCTTTCTCTCTATGTGCTGAAAACCCTGGAAGGAACAGCCATGCCTGGCACTAGATGTCTTTTTATTTCTTGATGATGACTGAACTTCCACACCCTTTAGAAGGAAGGGGACTTTGCATAAGACCAAGGTGAAGGGAATACTAGTCTGGCTGGAAAAAGATAGTTATGGGACCTTCATTTCATGGACGCAGCCATGCCTCTCCATGTTCTCCCTCTTCTGGTTCAAATGAAGCCAAGTACTGCAAAGAAAAAAATGCCTGGCACAGAAAGCAATTCTTTATCAGGCAAAACGCATTCAAGCATTTAGGGACCCAAGGCTTTTTTGGAGGACCAGTGGCACACAGGCATCAATCAGATCCTTTCTCTCGGGTAATTAGAGCTGACCAGCAAGACAACTAATTTTGTTTTTCAGCAGAAGAGAGGCCCAAGATGAAAGCTGACTACCGGCCAAGAGTTGGAGCTCTTGTGACACCCAATCCTTGGTATGTAAAAGGAAAGTCTTCTACATAAAGTAGAATAAGTAACACCAGAATTGGCCTAAATCATGATATTTACAAGTGAAATTTAATTGAGAAGGATCTTAAATTCCTGCCTAGGTGTTTGTATTCCTTTCAGTCTTGCTCAAAATGACCCAACACTTTCTTCTTCATGATAATTTGATAACAGGTAATTTTATGCTTATTTTAATCATTTGTGTTTATAGAAACCCATATTTACTATAGCTTTGTGCCATTCGAAGTTCCTAATGGAAAATGGTGCAGGCTCTTCCATCTGCATGAGCTCCCTTCCTGTTTACGAAGCTCCGTGCTGAGCTCCATTCCTGGGGAGAAGCAAGTTAGCTGGTCCATTCAGACACATAGCAGCTGAACTTCAGGAACAGTGCTTGAGAGGAAATGGTTTCTGAAGGACAAACTCAGATGTGAAGAGTGACACAACTTTGACAGCATGTGAAGCTTAGCAGGTATTATGGATAAGGCAGGAGGCTGACAGATCAGGAAAAGTCAGGCAAGGCTCCTTTTGGGGTTGGCAAATGAATCACCTAGACTTCAACTCCCAAATGCTAGTAGAATACATTAGGGGTCTTTCTTTCCTGTTTTCTTCTTGGAGGTTTGGAAAAAGCATGGAAGTGAGGCTCTGCTGCACTCTGGAGTTGCTGCTGCATTCCGGCAGGCAGGTCAGAGGATTCAAAAATAAAACCGGGGTAGCACTCAAAGCCCCAGCCTTGGTCCTCGGGAACCCTTGCTCCTCTCCATTTGATGCTCATCCTCACCTCTGTGATTTCGCTCTTGGCCACATAAAGTAAAGACATTTGTAAGATCTAGTGCCTACAGAGTATTGAGTCCAAGGCTGAGAACGCAAAGCCATGGCTCTTGTCCTCAAGGAGCTTAGTTTCTAACAGGGCACAAGGGTCTGCTACCAGCTGAAGGGAGTGCACGGTTGGTAAGGGCCAGATACCCAGAGCAGCGCCTTGGGGCACCGGGAGCACAGGTGGTGGACATAGTTTCTGCACTGGGGAGCTTCTCTTTACTGGCTCAGTTAGAAAACCTCAGAGTCACCCTACATTCCTCTTTCTCTCTCCAACATCTAAGCAATGAACAAATTCAGTTGGTTTGCAAAATGTACCCTAAGCCTGACCCCTTTCTGCATCTCCAGCGTCATTCCCTGCCCAAGCTGCCATCCTCTCTGCCTGGATACTGTACAAGTATCCTCCCTGCCCCAGTGCTGCTCTCGACCACCACCACCCATTATCCACAGAGCACACCGAGGAAATCTCTGACAGGGTGAGTCGGACATCGGGTCAGGGCCTCCTCTACTCAGACGTTCCGGTGGCTCTCCAGGGCACTGGATCAGACCCACTCTCCCATGTGGCCCTGTGCCTTCTGCCTGCCTTCCTGTCCTGCTCTGGTCTCCTGCCTCAGGGCACTACCCCTTGGTTCTTTCTGCTTCAGGCACACGGGCCCTCTTTGGAGTCTCCACAACAAAGTGCATCCCCCGTAAGAGACTCTGCACTCAGGCCCTCCGCCCAGAGAGCTCTTCGCTCTGATTCCACATCTAGTTCCTTTGAATTATTCAGGCTCCAGTCAAAGGCTGTGTCCTCAGAGAAGCCTTTGCTGACCACACGGTCGAAGCAGCCTGGCCCCCAAGTCACCCCTAACACAATCCTCGGTTTTACTATCTTCACATCGTGTGATGTCACCTTTTTGGTTGGTTTGCCTGCTGCCTGTCTCCCCACTGATATGTCAGTTCCAGGAGGGCGGGGTCTTCCCTGTCCATCCAGCGCAGGAACCCCCATGTCCCTGTACTTAGCACAATGCCTGGCATGCAGTAAGTGTTTCATGAGTAGTTCATTAATATCTCCCAGGTTTCTCCCAACTTTCAGCATCTCTGACGATTGTACAATCCTGCAAAAACTCCTTCGGCCTCTCCAGCTCCCTGATTCAAGCTCAGTCAAGACCACCCTTCTGCATGAAGCCGCTAGATTCCACCACCTCACGGCTGTCCTTGTCACTGAACCCCTTGCGACAATGAAAGCCTCCTCCAGCACAGGTGGTGCTGGCTACTCAGTGTCTGGTGGCACGCATCGCTTTTTAATGTGTACCTGTTAACTTTAAGTCCTTAATGGCTCTTGCAAACATCTACATGCTCACTCAAATACATTAATAGATTAAACAAAAGTAGAATTAGCTTCCACTCAACTAGGCACAATGCTTTTCTTTCCAGTGAGTTGGGATTTTTCTCTATAATTAGGGTACGTCAATCTGGGAGGCTGAAACCAGCTGGTGAGCTTTTCAGATGAAACAGAGAGGGAAGGATTCTAGGGCCATCGCTGGCCTTAATGGCCCCCTGTTGAATTAGAAACAGGCCCCTCCTCTGAGAGTTCATGGTCATGCAAGGACAACTGAAGCAGCAGCCAGCAGAGTGCACTCTGGAGTCCAGCTCGACTTGGCCACTTTTATACATGGCTTTGGGTACAACCTGGACAGCCTAAGAGGGAGGGGGAGGACAGGGGGTGAGCCTAGGACAGAGGGCAAGAGAGAGGTGGGGAGGCGGCAGGAGAGCATGGCAGTGTGCTCCCTTGCACTGGCCCTTTCTTCTAGCAGTGCGACTGAAGGCAGAGCAGGAGGGACGCTCACCAGTTCATGCAGGTGCCCTTTACCAGGCATGGTAGGGGGCAGAGCCTGGAAGGGGCAGAGGTCGAGAGCACAGTGATAGATCAGGGTCTTCGCCATTCATGGTTCAGAAGAAAGAGAAGCAGGAGGGAAGCAGAGATTGACCAGAAAGGCGACGACAGGTCACCTGATCCTCAGAGGACTCTGGGAACTTCTGCTGCCCCTAGCACTAAAGGGTCCAAGAGCTGACTCTGGAGGCAGGGAAGGGAGGAAATGGGGAGGCAGGAAGAGCGGGGAAACACAGGCTGACAGCCTTTGTGGGTAGGGCGATGTGTGGAGCCAACGGCTTTAACAGCATGCTGCCCTTTGGACCTCCCGGATGAGGTCCGGGAGACCGGGGATAGGGCACAAATGGGCATGCTTGGACCTGGCTCCAAAGGCCAGAGTGATGGCTGGTGTATGTGGTGGGGCAGTTAGGGCAGCCTTAGGTCTCAACACAAAAGTGGAGATGCATGCAACCAACAGAAATGATGGGGAGTGGGCCATATGCTCACAAAACTCAAGAATCCTGAGGCCTCGGCAGAGACTGGGAAGAGCTGTTCAGCTGGGAAGTGTAAGCATCCCCCAGTCCTCAGAGCTGCCGGTAGCTATGTGAGAGGTGTCTCTAGGATGGCCGACGTGGTGACAATATCCTCATCAGCCCTTTTTTTCTCAACATTCTTCTCTTTCATTTCATTGGAGCAACAAAGAAGAGAAAAGCCAGGAGTACAGTATTTAGAATAATACAATTTGAGATTCTTGTTGAAGTTGCAAGAGGCATATCTGCTGTACAGGCCCGACCACAGCTGGGTACCTGTGTGAAAAGACCCTCATACCAGATCTGCCCTGCTGTGTGGGAGGGAGGCCCATCCTGGAGGCTGGCCTCATGGGACGCTCTTCTCAGGGCCCTAAGGAATTTGTTTTATTATTGCCTTTTGTTTTAAACCTTAAAGATTTACGCATGAGTAGAGTCTCACGTAGTAAAGCTCATATATATATTCCCAGCTTCAACAACTTTGCACATTTTGCTGATCTTGTTCCATTTATCTTCTCTGTCCCATTTTTTGGTTGCTGGAGTATTTTAAAAGCAAAGCAACTCATAAACATTTTAGACTCTGGCCATAAACACTTCAGCAGTTTAAAAATAGAACTACAAAATATTATACCAACAAGATTAACAAAACTACTTTAAATCATTTAGTTTATTCAGATTCCCCCAATTACCTCTAAACTGTCATTTTAAAGTGTATTTGTTGCTTCAGGATCAAGACAAGATCCTCCCATTGCATTTGCTCAATAATTCTAGTATGTTGTTGAAATTCTCTAAAAGTTTCACCCTAGAAGGGTTTTTAAGAACTTCAAAGACTTAATGCACTGCACATGGAAACACCCTGTTCTTTCTATCCAAGCTCCAGGAAACCACATCCTATTCCCTTGCAGAAGGCGGGGAATGAGGATGGTGTGACCACAGGGAGTCTGGTTCCCAAGGACAACAGAAGATGCCTGCAAGTGTTCTTAGCAGAAAACTAGCAGAGGGAAAGCAAAAGGGAAACCTAGCTTTGCTCACAAATGTAGAAGGTTCTCAGCCACCTAACTTGGTGAACAGCACAAATATAGCCTAACCTACAGGAACAAGGAAATGTCAGTAAAGTCAACAGTCCCTTGATGGCATGTTATTGACTTCAAGCTGGTAACTGGTGATAATATCTGTAATTTTAGGTCAGAGGAAGGCAAGCCCAGGGCTTGGACAGGGTATGGGATTTCAGGGAGCTGGGAAGTGAAGCCTGGAGGGAGGACCTCTGACCTCTGACATTCAAGCCCTTGAGAAGCCAATTGCCTGCCAATTTATGTATCAGACAGAAGCGCAAGAAGATGGAGTCAGTAAGATCTCCTTCTACAGAGACCTGAAATCATTTTCTAAAGCAACAAGTTGGACATCTGCAGTGGCAGCTGTCCCTGTACTCAGCACTGCCTCCTGAGTAAGGGCAAGGCAGATTTGGGATTTACTATTAATATTAAGTGAGCATAATGTTGCAACATATGCCATACTAATACATTCTATAAATTAATAACGATTTTACAATCTGTAATGTAACAAAATTTTAAATGTATACAGAATCCAGCTTGGAAAGGACACAAAAGGACTGCTCAAATGTGATCTCATTATGAGGAAACCAGAAACAAAGCTGTCTCCCAGATGCTGACTGACGGTGCTTAAATATGGAGATAGAAGACACTTAGCAGTGCAAGACGCTTCTAGAGGGGCACTGGAACCATAGTCCCTAATAATGGCCACTTCCATGTGGCTTTAGAATTTAGATCTCTGTCCCCAACCTCCCAATCCCAGGTTAGGCAGTGGGACTGGTACCTGCAGTTTCTGGGTTGGGGTAGGGGCTCTTATCCTCATTTTCATTGGGCTGGAGGTCATCCATGTTGATCTAGGCAGGCACAGGGGAGAAGGAGGAAGAATTCAGTTAGATATTTTCCACAAGTTAAGAGGCTTGCAGTAGCCTTGAAGTTTCATTTAGTCGGTGACTTAGCTCAAAAATATGTCCTTGTCACTTTGTACATCCCCTTCAGGACATCAGGGGACGGCGGGGATCCAGCCAATCTGCTTTCTCTTCCCCGTCCCAGCTGTCCTGTCCATCCTCACTGGCTTTCTTTCCACTGGGTGTCTTTCTTTCTCTCCTCTTCTCCATGGGGGTCCGGCCTGGGAAGGCTGTGGCCCTCCCTTCCCAGCACTGGCCTCACAGCTCCTCACCTTGGTGGTGGGTGGAGACTCCCTGTCAGCCGTGATGGATTTCAGCTCAATCTTCTCCTCCTTGGATTCCTCCACTGCCGGCTTCTCCACCACCTCTTGTTTCTTCTCTGGGCTGGCAGTCCTGGCCAGTCGGCAGCAGAAAAAAATAAATGGTTGTTTACTGGAGTGATAGGGAACAGTGTGAGAGGGAACCACCTTGTGGCCTGTGGGGGCCAGCGGGGGCAGATCCCCTGGGTCTGTGTCCAACTTCCTTTCTCGAGGGCACCTCTCGTGTGCAGCTCAGTCACAAGTGCTACGGGGCTGAGCCACACCTGCTCTGCCTGGCACACAGCTGGCCTCTTGCAGCTCCAGAGATGCCTGGGTCATGAAAGCAGAGAAGGATGGTGGATCTCATCTAGGATTGGCTCCTGGAGGAGCTCTGCTCAGGGCCCGGCAGCTGTGTGGCTTGGAACTGTCCCGTCTAGATAATGATAGGATACAATTCAGGGCCCTGTCTTGCCTTCCTAACACTGGAGCTGAATTATACAGCAGTGAGGAGGACTTCCTCTGTAAGCTGGAGCTGCTTTTCCCCTCTGAACTGAGTGATTGCCTTTCTCTCTCCCACCCTACACTCCTGCCACCTATCACAGCTTCTCAAAAGATAATCCCAACCTCCTAGACAGACGGAGAATATAACACCATTGCAGAGACTACTATAATTCATGATGGTCCCTACCAGAGTGATGCTTAGGAATTAGGATAGAGGCCCAACTTAGCAAGCCCCAAACCCAGAGTCCTCCTAGGAGGGGCAGCCAACAGAAGCTGGCAGTCAAGCCTTTCTCTGCCACCAGTGGGATGACATTCCAGAATGGGGGCCCTGGAGCCCGGGGTCTGGGCAAGTTTAAGAGGGTTACCTGGCCAGCTTCTTTCTCTCCTTCTCCTCTTCCTCCTCCTTTTGGGCAGATGTGAGGCTCTCAGCATCAGCCAGGTTGTCCACAGCAATGGCCAAGAATACATTCAGTAGGATATCTGTTTGTGTCCATTCTTAAAGAAAATGACCCTTGGCTTGGGGTTTTAGTGGGCACAGGGGGTCGGGGGGATGTAGGATGGGCAGGGTAGAGCTCCTCAGCAGACAGACCTTGAGGGTGAATCACTTTGAGGGAGTCAGACCCCAACAGTGTTCCTTCCCTCCCCTTCCTCCTCATCACCCTCCTAGCTACCCGGAGCAATCTAGAGAGTTGAGAACAGGCTAGCCTGCACACTGGAGCGGGCAGGAGTGAGACAGCCAGCCCTGCCTTGTACTTTAATTGCTGGGTTTCATGATTGGTTTCCCCGCTGAGATGACTGGCTGTAATTGACATTATAAACAGCATTGTCTCCAGCAGGATGCAGAATGCTCTTAAGAGCGGTTTATTATAACTGGGTGCTGAGGGGGTGGATTGGTATCTCTGCCAACTCTAATGTGAGCCTGCACACACGAAGACCCTTGGTGGGTTCGGCGGGAGCTAGCCAAGGCTTGAGAGTTCCCAATGGAGGCAGTTCTTTGCCCTTTCTCCCCACCCCATTGCACCAAAAGAAACACTGTGGATCAGAGAACTGCAGAGTCAAAGAAAGCCTAGCTGGAAGGGGCTTTAAGTTTGTGAAGTCTGACTCTCAGCCCCAGGCACCCAGACATTCATATCATTTCACACACAGGGAAGCCACAACCCAGGCAGGGGAAGAGGGGCTTGTCCCAGGAGGCTTCTGGACGTGGCTAGGGCTTTGCATGCATGATCCCATTAAAACTCCCAAAGACCCTGTACGTAGTAGGTACTATGATTCCATTGCCGCATTTTACAGACACTGAGGTAGAGGACCTTCAATCTGCAGGAGGTCACCCAGCTGGGAAAAGAGGAAACCTTGTCTGCAGGCTTCCATGACTGCGTTTGCTGCACTGCCTTAGCTGGGACTTGGCCCAGAGCTGTTCCTGTGCTACCCCAGGCTCCGGACGTGACTCTCTCGGGGTTATGAGCTGGGGAAGAGAAGCAGCACCCATGGTTTGTGACCCTGGAAACCTGCCCGAGCCAGGATAAGGAAGGAGCTTTTGGGGCTGTTTAAAGTCTGCGCAGCTCTGCCTGTGACTAAAGTCCTGGAGAGCAGCATCAGAGGGAGGGGAGCTGACCAAAAAGCAGGAGAGCTGAAGGTCACTTCAAGGACAACCGCTCATCCTCCCTCACGGAGCGTCCCGCGTCTGAGCAGACGCAGCGGCCCCAGGGCAACCGGCCCGCTCCGGCGCGTCCCTATCGCAGTCTGTGTGAGTGGCTGCACACGCCGCAACGCCAGGGGGCGCCGCTCACCTAGATTACCACGAGAGCACGCCTGGAGCGCGGCGCCGCTACTGCGGCCCCGAAGGGTTCAGGAGGGTGAACCTCCCCTATGCCACAGCGGCAGGTTTCCAGCCAGACCCACCTCCGCCACCAGGGGGTTCTGGGCTGGGTGGTGTGAGCCCGAGCAGGACAGCCCAGATCTGGGGTTGTGCCCGTTTGGCATTGCACCGCAGGCTGGAGGCTGGGGGCCTCGGGGGTGGGGGGCAGCAGCAAAGGATACAGTTTCCACAGATGAAGAGGATGATGAAGTAAATACAGACTAACATCCCTGGAAAAGAGGGGCCGCCATAAGCCATGATCCCATCATACATCACCGAATTCCAGTCCTCCCCGGTCAGGATCTGAATGACACATTCCCACCAATAAGGGACACAGCGTTAGACCAACAGCAAACCCAAAACCACCCTGCCCTGCCCCACTAGCCAACAAAATTGTCCAAAATTTCCCTTTCACTTCTTTCCCTCCTCCTGGCCCCCAGTTCTCCTCCCCAGGGGCTCTGAGCTATTGAACTCTCCTTAGACAAAATGCCTGGCCATTGGCATACTATTATTTGAGGACTGACTACGGGTTTTGGCACAGAGATCTCTGACTTTCCCCACTCATGCTTGAGCTGACCATCAGCTATTCCTGGGGGTAAGGCATCAGGGCCCTTTTGCAGTTGTGTGTTTGCTGAGACTGTCACACGCTTTCCCCAAACATTCATCATTGGGGCATCATCTTTAAGATTCTGACAACATCTACATGTGATTCATTTTTACCTCTAAATCAATCTACTTTTAAACTTAAATAAGTGCCACTTTAATTTTGCCATGGGCCAAAATATCTATGAAATCACAAATTTGATGGGCCAGTAATATTTTTTCCTAGGGTCAAGCATGGTGGGTAGGAAAGCCAGGGCTTCGTCACCCTCCCCTCCCCAATAAGAGCAGTCTGTTTTTCTTTGTTTATGTTTTGGGCTTTCATGGAGAATTTGAGTAAAGGAGTCCATGGATAAGAAGACGTTTTTAAACCACTCAGTTAGATTGTTTCCCCTAATGGCCCACCCACCAGTGGAATTCCATGGCAGATGGGGACAGGGGAAACTACAGAAAAATCTCAAGACTCTCCTGGGCGTGGGGCCTCCAGGGCCGATCTAGGCTGGCTGTGGCTGCCGGGTGAAAGGGTGCAGCTTTCCACACATCCGCCCCCCACCCCGCCACTCAACCACACCAAGTCCGAATCCCAGCAGAGAAGAGTCCCTACCTGAAACACAGTGAGGAGGGACTGGGGGAAGTTATCAAAGGTGCTCCTCCGGGTCTGCATCTCATCGAAGTTGAACTTTCCTCCGAAGAGCTGCATCCCCAGGAGGGAGAAGATGATGATAAAGAGGAACAGGAGAAGGAGCAGGGAGGCGATGGAGCGCACAGAGTTCAGCAAGGATGCCACCAGGTTGCTCAAGGAGTTCCAGTACCTGAGAGCAACAGGAGGGAGGTCAGCGCCCTGGCCTTCGCTGCCCTCCCCATTGCGCCTCATTCTCACACCTGCCCACTGCAGCTGCTCAGAGGAGCTGCCACTTCTGCTTTTTCCCTGTCCTAGGGGGAGGAGTATTGGCGATGCTGTGAGCTGGGCCACCCTGGAGGGAGTTAATTCAAGGTCCCCGGATGACTAACCTGTTTGGGAAGAGATGGGGGCAGTGGTCAGAAGCTGGCGACCTAGCTCTGCCCAATACCTGCTGCATGTTCCTCTGGACAAGACGTTTCACTTCCCTGCCTTCTGCATCCCCATCTGACAACGGAGACTGCTGTGGCCCTTGCTTCATTAGGCTACTGGCAGGATTGCCTGACATGTTCTACCTTTCTCCAAAGAGCCCCCCATAGAGTGCTTGGCACATAGCTGATTAAGGTTGGTAATTATTGTGGTTGCTGTTGGTCTCTAAACAGAAAAAAACTTTTTTTTTCTCCATGAATACCAGTCTGAGCTCAGCCCAGGCAGCAGATATCTAGCAGTGGCAGGAATGAAGTTACCCATGGGTAACAGAAAGTTCATGGCTTGGTGAAGTTTCCCAAGTTCATCCCATCCTTAGATTTTGTTTTTTTAAGGGCTCTTCCTCTGGAGCTTCTGATTCATTAGCTGTAGTTTGGAGTCCAGATATTTGTGTTTTTAACAAGCATACTACGGGATTCTGATCAGCAGGTGAGTTTGGGAAACTCTAGATTATAGCAAACCTGTGGCACTCACTGGAGCAGCTCAAAGCACGAGTCCTCTGAGTGGGCGGGAGCTCAGTCTTGAGTGGACATGGGCTTTCAGTGGGATCCCTGTGGGGGAGGTCCTCACTCCTTACAGTCCCGGGGGCTCTCTCCACTATAAACACAGAGGTCTTACAGAGGTCCTGGGAAAACTCCTTTCTCATGAAAAAGTGGGAGGGGAAACCTACTAATGACTGCTGGATGCAGCGAGGGTGCCTATGTGAGGGTCAGTTCAGGATCAGGAAGTGCACCATGGCAAAGGACATGGCCCCAATGGGAGCAAAGGCAAGAACAGCAGAATCTCATTTCCCTACGGCCCCCTCTGGCCCGCCTGCCTCCTAGCTCACTACCTTGAGAGATTCCCAGCTCACCACCAATCCAGTGGATTGATTTTTGCTGCTTCAGTGAGTGACACACAAGCCACTCCCACTGCAGCCACAGCCTGGGCTCATGTCTTCAGACAATGGTTCCATACCAAGGGACAGAAGCAGAGGGGTCATAGTTTGGATAGCAACATGAGCTCCTTACCAACCTGCAACCTCGAGTGCTCCATTGGCCTCCACAGATCCAGCTTTTCCTCACTTCTATTTTGCCTGCCAGCTATACCCTCTCTGTTTGCAGAATATTAATATACATTTATTTGTATCTGCTCTATACAGTCTTGTCTCACCAAAATAGGCTCTAAATTTTAGAAGGCAGAAGGTTACAGGGTTTTTTACTCCCTCCATCTTCCCATCTCTGTTCTTAAATAACTTCTTTACAGCCCAGTATGTGTGATGGACTGGAACCCCTGCAGGCTAGAGGCTATATTGATCTGTTTAAAGAAGAAAGTAAGAGAACCTCTCTTGGGGTAGAACACTCTTCCCTCTTACAGCTAAAGCAGTTTTCCCAAGCCTGCCCAAGGACCAACACCAGTGGAGGTGGCTGGGCACAGTGGTGACTCATGCCTGTAATCCCCTTTGGGAGGATTGGCACTTTAGGAGGTCAAGGCCAGAGGACTGCTTGAGGCCAGGAGTTCAAGGCCAACTTGGGCAGCACTGCGAGACCTCATCTCTAAAAAATAAAAAAGTTAGCCAGGTGTGGTGGTGCATGCCTGTAGTCCTACCTACTGGGGAGACTGAGATGGGAGGTTCAATTGAACCCAGGAGTTGGAGGCTGCAGTGAGCTATGATTGCACCACTGCACTTCATCCTGGGTGACAGAGTGAGACCCTGTCCTAAAAAATAAATAAAAATAATAATAATAAAACAACAACAGTAGCAACAACAAAAAGCCAGTGAGGGTGTGTTAGCATTTCCTAAATCCTGATTCTCAGGTCTCTCCCTGGCACCATGAAACCCTAATCTCTGACTCTGGGGCTGGGGTAATCCTCATGTAGCCAGTCCAACACTTGCCAATACACTGGGGTTGGGAACCAGCAACTTTAGAGCATATTTATAATGAGAATTTCCAGCTGTATCTGAGGGAAGAGCATCTGCATGTGCACTGAAGTCACAAATCCCCTAGAGATCCTCTGTGCGCTCAGACACCATGGAAGATGCTGGAAAAGCCTTAATGGACACAGAAGGTTGGAGCCTTCATTTTCATGAAGTAAAGAGGCATGTGGGAAATAACTCAGGCATGTCCAACAGTCACGGGGACCAACTGCAGCCTGACAAGCATGTTCTGGCTGCAGAGGGAGAGGGCTAGGCGCTGTCCTCAAGAAAGTCTGGGGGAGGCACGAGATGAGGGGCAGAGAGGGAGAGTGAGGTGGGGAGAGTGAGGTTTGCCATGCCTGGGGCTTCAGGGAGGAGGAGGCTGTGGGCCAGGAACAGATAGAGTCTCTAGGAGTGAACACTCCTGGGAAGGGGGAGATGGAGCATGAAAACTGGCAGGGACCTCTTAGAGCGAGGGCGGTGTGGTCCTGCCAGCACAGCCAAAGACAAGGATGCGGGTGTGGGCACAAAGCTGTGCCTGGAGGAGCGCCCTCTGCCCACTCCCCCTGCCGCCCCTGCCTCCCTCAACCCCTGGGGTGTCTGGGAAAGTCTGAGCTGTACCATACCAGGGCTCATGCTCTGACAGAGTTCCTGATTCCCACCCATCACCTTCCCGATCTCAAATAAATGAGAAGCATTGCTTTTGGCTCAAGGCAAAGTCCTCGGAGTCATCTTCCTGGCTCTCTCACACTCCGCATCAGCAGATCTTGAGCCATCTTCACAACAAGTGAGTCCTGACTTTGGCCACTTCCCACCACCTCCTCATCCTCACTGCCTGGACCCCCCACTCTGGGCAGCTGCTCTCCAAGCTGCAGCAGCAGTGGATGTTGCTATGGGGTGAGGCCCACGAAGCCTCAGTCTTCCTTAAGCTCTTCAATCACCTCCCCTTCTCCTCTGGGTCAAAGCCGGAGTCCTCCCAAAGGCCTGGCAGAGGCTGCAGATTCTGGCCCCAGAGGCCCAGTGACCAGCCAGCTGCATTCCCCTCCCTCGGGCCCCCTCACTCTTTCTCCAACTCCCACATTGCTCCTGCCTGGACAAGGCCATGCTGCCGTCCGCCGGCTCTTCTGCAGACATTGGTAGGGCTCGCCCCTTCAGCTCCCTCAGACCTCAGCTCACATCTCCCCTGGCCAGTGCTCTAGCCCTCATCATACTCGATGGATAATTATTTCACATTGTCTATTTGCCCTTGCCAGCATGTGAGGCCGTGGGAGAGAGAACCCATCTGTTATATTTATATCCTTAGAGTCTAGAACAGTGCCTGGCACAAAGCAGGTGATCAGTGAATATTTTTTCCAGTGAGTGAATGAACCTGACTATGCATGTGACACATCTGTACTTCCTGGAGGGAAAGGCAAGGGGGTTGCGCAGTTGCTTCTGTGCGTGCGTGTGTGTGTGTGTGTGTGTGTGCACCTAAGTTGAACACACGTTGCCCAACAGTGAGAAGTGGCTGTCTGCTCCTGCTCCCACAGCCTTCCTAGGCCCATAGCTACCTGACATCCATGGGGAGGGATTTTCTGAGATTCATGACTGACCATGCATCAAACTAATATGTATCAATTTGTCCTACAGAAAACAGGGTTGCAAGCCAGGTGCAGTGGCTCACGCCTGTAATCCAGCACTTTGGGAGGCTGAGGCGGGCAGATCACGAGGTCAGGAGATCAAGACCAGACTGGCCAAATGAAATTCTGTATCTACTAAAAAATACAAAAACTAGCGGGGCAAGGTGGCTCATGCCTGTAATCCCAGCTACGTCGGAGGCTGAGGTAGGAGAATTTCTTGAACCGGGACCAGGGAGGCAGAGGTTGCAGTGAGCTGAGATCACCCCATTGCACTCCAGCCTGGGCTACAGAGCGAGACTCCATCTCAAAAAACAAAAAAGAAAAAAAAAAAGAAAACAGGGTTGCTATGGCTTGAGCAACACTTAGGGGTAGGATTTCCAGAAGATCACTGTGAATATGTGTCACCTTTGGGGAAGAACTCACATTTTCAAATTCAATGGTCCCAGGTTTGAGGGTACAGGTCAGCCTCTGTCTAAAAGATGGAGTGGCACCAACCTACCATTGACATGAAAAAACGCCTGGGGGAAAGACACTGTCCTGGGGACCAGCAACATAGTTAAGACATGGCTCAGACAGACAGAGATAGGGTTGTTCGCGCTGTTTGTCTTCAGCCTACTGTTGCTTCCCATTCAGCAGGACAAAGATGGGGTTGGGCCCGAGGCATGACTGCCACCTGTCCTTTCGTTTCCTTTGCTGCAGGGTAAAGAGGGCAGGCTGCTGCCTGGGTCCTGGCATCATGAGGGATGCTCAGCTTGCCAAGCAGAAGGCTTCCATCCCTAATGTGCAAATTACTGGGGATGTTTTATGTGCTTGTCTAGGAGATGAGACAAAGGAACTGCTGAAATGATGTGGCCAAGAATGCTGATGGGGCTCAGAGGAGGAGGGCTGAATTCTGGAGCCTGGCAGGCCTTGGCTGATAGCAGGTTGAGGGTGGGGGCTGTACTATCACTGATATGGATGAGATTTGGGGGTGTCCAGGTGGCAGCCTTTGAGGTGGGTAGGATGACGTGAAATGCCATTTAAAGAAAGCAGCTGGCAGTCCTGCAGGTCCTCACACTCCCTCCTCTTAATGGGGTCTGATGGCTCGCACAGCTATGGCCTGAAGATTGGATGATGGCCTCCTATCCTAGAATCACGCTCTTTTTTAGGAAGATTCACTGGTGGTAAACTAGAGGGATTAATGGCACACTCATAGTCAACTGAGGCTTTGTTCCTCATTGGTCAAAAATATGAAATACACTCACACGCCAAAAAGGCAAGAGCTTTGGAGAGAAGCAAGCAGCAGCAGAGCAAAGCAATCCATGTCTTTTGGTCACAGACCTCATGGAGAAGCAGAAAAATGAAGCACCCTCTCATCAGAGCAGTACCCACACGGCCACAGGTGCACAAGCTCACAGTCACTACTGTGGGCTCTATCGCACCCGGGTGCAGGTGTCCAGCTCTAGACCACCCCCTAGCAATCTGCCTGCATTGCCATCCTTGGCATCAACTTTCCTTTCCTATTCTCCAGCTGCTGGAATCATTCTCTCCAAACTGTGGGTCTTTGCCCACCCCATCCCCATTGCACCCACCTGGCTCACTGTTTTATCTTTACAGTACAGCTCATCAGGGCTTTTCATCACATCAAGTTCTTTGCCACCTGAATTTTCTCCTTCCCTCTATCTTCCTACTCCCAGCCTCCCTTTAAGCCCTCTCACTTGCTCACCACCATGTCTCTTGTTACCTTTTCCCTCTGCCTCTCCTGATGTAAGTTACCAACATCAGTTCCGAAATCCTTTTTTCTCTATTTGTTTCCTCTTCTCTGAGTCTGTCTCTGGGTTTGGGGCTCTGTGGAATTCTTCCTCCTCTTCTATAATATAAAGTCACCTGAGCCTTCCTTAAGCTGGAACTTTCATCTCATGAACCTTTTGCTTCAAAGAGCTCAGGGCCAGGTCCTTTACCTTTATTCTAGGTATAGAGCAGAGCATTGAGCTTGCCATAAATAAGTGATCTTCAAAATAACAGTACCTCCCACTTTCAGATGCTCTGCAAATGTTTCACCCTATTCTCTCTGTGTTCCAGAGAAGGTCATAACTGAGTTTGATACCTGCCCAAAATGTTCTCATCCTGAAGGGTAAAAAAAATTCTTAGTTTTGGTAGCAAGTGATCTATTGTTAAAAGAGCATTTCTAAAGCAATCTCCTGTGGTGTATCTATGTGGCTATGACTTTGTGGGAGGCAGTGGAGTGAGGAGGAGTGAGAGTCAGCTGAGGTCACCTGGGGAAGCAGGTAGAATCCATCCAGCAAGTGAGCAAAGGAGTGGGTGTCCTCAGAGCAGAGCTTCTGTTAAGTTAAGCCCTGGTCCCTTAAAACACAATAGACCTGGGGGCCTGGCCCAGTGGCTCACACCTGTAATCCCAGCACTTTGAAAGGCCAAGGTGGGTAGATCATGAAGTCAGAAGTTTGAGACCAGTCTGGCCAACATAGTGAAACCCATCTCTTCTAAAAATAGAAAAAATTAGCTGTGTGTGATGGTGTGCACTTGTAATCCCAGCTACTTGGAAGGCTGAGGCAGGAGAATCGCATGAATCTGGGAGGCGGAGGTTGCAGTGAGCTGAGATCACGCCATTGCACTCCAGCTCCGGCGACAGTGCAAGACTTCATCTCAAAAACAAACACACAAACCACAGGGTAGCCCCAGGAGGGATTAGTAAGCCCAGAGGTAGAACTGTATATGCTGGGGTGGGCCTGGAGGAGTCAAGCAGAATTCTAGAGTATTTTGGTCTGGGACAGCCTGGGCCCCAAAGCTTCACCTTACTGATTCAGTTTCTAGTGGTCCCTGCCCCTGCTCCCATTCATTCTAGCAGGCTGGGAAGGCCATTTCGTGTTTCACTTTTGAGTCAAGGCCTGACTTGGTTAACAAGTTCAAAGGTCTTGTCTTCCCGGTTTGCTGCAGATATCTTGGTGACATTGAGAACTGGACCTGCATGGGGAGTGTAATTTGGTTAAGCAGGCAAGGTGGTCTGGCCTGGACATGGAGATGGCCTTAGCAGTGTGCTCCTCTGAGCTTTGGAGCCACAGGGCTACTCAATGTCACCTAGTTGGCCCTTCCAAGCACAGTTGTGTTAGGTATAGGGAATCATCTTCACCTGCATCTTCTTAATCTTTCCCCTAGTAGGTGACACCAGTACGTTCCCATTCCAGAGGAGAACTACCTGTTGTGGGGACAGCCAGACTGCAGGCTCTGGAGTCTGAGCTGCCTTTGGCACAGAGCCCCGAGTGGGAATTGGGTATCTGCCAAAGAGATCTCCTTGATAATGGCTGTCAGTGAGCTCAGAGGCTACAGGGGGCCTGAGAAAAGTGGGGGCTAGGTGATGGGAGAGCTGGGAAGGTATGGGGATGGATCTGCTGCTTAAGGCCAGATGCTGGTAGGGACATGAAGCTATTTCAAGCCTGGAGGATGTGCTAAAGGCTCTCACCTGGGGCTCCCTGGGGCCCATATGTGGCCAAGATTCATGAGTCAATCTGTCTGTGCTCAGTCAGCCCCAGCTGTCATCTCAAGGCCTGGGAAGGGAGCTTCAGGGGAGGAGCAGCAGGAGAAATGAAGAGGGGTTGAAGGTGTGAGAGGGAAAACAGCAAGGGCTAGAGGGGCCTCACTGCATCTGAAAACCAGTTGTGTAAAAACTGAGATGCAATTAGTGAACTGGTATCACATCCAGAGTGTATCTGTCTGAAGCCATTCTCCCACCCCATGGAATATGTCAGACTGGGCTGACAAAGAGTAGACAAACTGGATATTAAATCTGGGCAGCACCGAGAGCCACAGGTGGAAGAACCCAATCCGTCATGAGACTGGAAGCCCACCATTCCGGGGCATTCACTCAAAGATGACAAAGATTCTGGCCATGTGTGTGTCCCACTGTTCTCAGCGGGCAGGGATCTTGTCCTTCTCAATCTTTTCTATTAAGTAATTTTCTCACAGACTCGTACAGTCTTCCTGGCCTTTGTTTTTTCTTGAAACAACAATGAATGATATTCATAGATGTCGCATACTCCCTACAGTGTTCTCAGATTTTGATGAAACACAAAAAATGTAAGTATGTAAAGAATTCACTTTCCTCATAATGATATATCAAAGACATTTGCTCCCTTCAGGTGTCATGGATGAGTTGTAAGTCCACCCTGATCTCACCCATTCATAGAAGCATTTTGGAATGCAAGTGACAGAGAGTGATGCTGTTATGTTACAAGGACAATATTAACTTATTTTTTTTTTAAAGAAATTATTCACATACTTTGGTATTTTAGCTCTCGGTAAGAAATTACTTGCTATACACTGTCCAGCTGCTCTGGATGTACCAGCGTGTCATGACTTCAGGGTGGAGAGCCATTCATTTAGATCTCTGTTCCCAACTCTTGGACAGTGGGCCTTGGGTGAGGGAAGAGCAGCCTGAGGGACCCATGAGTCCATGTGTACACCGAGCATTATACTACTCCGAATAAACAGCCTGTCTTGCATTTACATTACCACTTTTCAAACATACACAGATTTACAGGAATTTAAATGTAAATGCTCTGCTGAATCCATAGTAGCTCTTACCTTGGTGTGTTTTCTCAGTCAAAAACTATCCAAAGTACCATCTTGACAGAATTAGACTACAGTACGAAGAAGATACTGGAGATGTAAGAATGAAGTTTTTTCGCTGGGCAAGGAGGTCAGCCTAGTGGGAGGATTGCTTAAGGCCAGGAGTTCCAGACCAGCCTGGGCAATATAGTGAGACCTCATCTCTATGAAACATAAAAATACTAGCCAGACATGGCACTTAGAGTCCCAATTACTTGGCAGGCTGGAGCAAGGAGGGAGTATCACTTGAGCTCAGGAGTTTGATGCTACAGTGAGCTAAGGTTATGCTACCACATTCTAACCTAGGTGACAGAGTGAGTTCCTTTCTTGAAGAAAAAACAATGAAGAAGAAGAGGAGGAGGAGGAGGAAGAAGAGGAAGAAGAAGATGACGAAGAGGTGGAGGAAGGGAGGTGAGGAGGATGAGGAGGAGGAGAGGAGGGGGGAGAAAGAGACGAGGAGGAGAGGAGGAGGAGGGGAGGAGAGAAAGAGGAGAAAGAGAGGAGGAGGGGAGAAGGAGGGAGAAGGAGGAAAGGAGGAGGGGAGGAGGAGGGGAGAAGGAAGAGAGGAGGAGAAGAGGTGAGGAGAGAAGGAGGGGAGAAAAGGAAGAGGAGGAGAGGAGGAGGAGGGGAGGAGGAGGAGGAGTAATAATAATAAAGTTTTCCAATCGCACATGAAGGGCAGTATTTTAAGACAAGAAAGTAGACCAAGAGCAGCAGTAGGAAACTAGGCCAGTGGTCTTCAAGTGAGATCATCGGACCACTAGCATGGAACTCTCCAGGAGTTCCTAGAGATGAGCTCCTTCATGGGTTCAGCCAAGTTTAAGAATCACAGTCACTGGTTGAGACTACATTGTTAAAAAAGAAAAAAGAAGAAATTTCTTCTACATGTGAGTAGCAGCAAGACATTGCAAAGTATTTTCCAAGAAGCGGAAGGCATGCACTTGTCCGATGGCAGGACCATGCAGAGATGAGCCATTTCAAGGTTCATCTTGAAGGGACCACAATGTCCCCTTCCAGCGTATACTTTATGCATTTTTCTTGGTCACTGTCACTCAGTTCGAAGGCTAGGGCTGGGGACAGCCTTATGGGATTCCTGACATAGTTAGTCTCTTTGTTGTTTTCCGAAAACCCCCAGAGGGTTTGGAGACTTGACAAGAGGAAGATGATGGCCTTTGCCAAAGTCACTTTCAATTAGACAATGCATTTTTTCTGTTTATAGACTTCATAGAGATCTGAAAATACTACTCTTTCTTGTGGAGGGACTACAGGAAGCTCTCTGATTAAGATAGATTTTGAAAAATGGTTTCTTGGCAATATCTTCAGATTAGAAATAAATTGGTGATTAAAAATAGAATGAATGTTAAATCTTTTCAAGATGTCATAACAATATATAGCAGCAAGATTTCTTTTCTGTAGAAATATATATAAAAAAACCCCAGAGGCCTACAAACGTTCGCTTGAGTAATCCTCCCAACTACCTACAGGAGGCTACTACTATCATTATTCCCATTTTGCAGATGAGAAAACTGAGGCTTAGAGAGTTGTCAGTTGCCCAAGGTTGCAAAACTGCTCAGAGGTAACACTGGGATTAAAAGGCAAGGCGGGTCTGTAGGTCTGACTTGAGGTGCTGTACTCCTGACCCGCTGTGCACGGCAGAGCTGAGAGCTGAACTGTCTTCTTGTCTAGGTCCTTGAGACAGTGCATTTTTTCTGTTTATAGACTTCATAGAGATCTGAAAATACTACTACTCTTTCTTGTGGAGGGACTACAGGAAGCTCTCTGATTAAGATAGATTTTGAAAAATGGTTTCTTGGCAATATCTTCAGATTAGAAATAAATTGGTGATTAAAAATAGAATGAATGTTAAATTTTTTCAAGATGTCATAACAATATATAGCAGCAAGATTTCTTTTCTATAGAAATATATATTTAAAAAACCCAACAACCAAAATAGAGACTTCTGAGAATTATTTAAGAGGCATTGAGAACTCCAAGTTAAAAATAGCTTTTACCAGACCCCAGGAGGAACAAGTAGAATCAACAATTATTTAACACAAGAACCAGGTCATAAAGATTCTTTAAGTCCTGTCTCAGGGACAGAGTAAGCACTGGTGCATGGCAATCATTGCTGTTATAAGGATTTCTACCACTTTTACTGTAAACCAAGGACTTTCTGTAATGCCAACATATTCAGGACACTCGGGAAGAGCTCTTTTTTGATGGGGTAAGAGAGGGAAAGAAGGTTGCTGCTTAGGAGCATTAAACTTCTGCATTTTAATTGTGTGTATCCATTAAGTCCCTCTTCTGAGATTCGACCTTCTCTAGGAATGTCTCCTGCTCCCAGTTTCTCACAGTAGGTGATTCCTGCACCCACCACACTTTGCCAGCTTGTTATATTCTGTCTTAGATTTTCTATTAATCTCTTCATGTGCACAAACTCCATCTCCCCCAGCCAGACTATACATTTCTCCTGGGTTTAGTTCATGCCATATGCCTCATGTTTCTATTTTTCCATCTCTCTGAGCAAAACACACAGTATATATGTGGTGGGTAAATAAGAATAAGAGTATGTGAATATGTAGGTCACTATTAGCTCTCTTCTCCTTCTTCTTTCCCCTAATCATAGCAGTCATAATAATTAGATTAATAATAAAAGCTTCTGCTTATTGAGTCCTTCCTGTGCGCTAAGTGAAACACTTTAAATGCCTACCTCCCTAGACCATTCACAACACCACATGACCATGCACTGGGTGGCTGCCAAGGGAATTGTGATGAGAAGAGCAATACCTAGGGACCCTTTGCAGGCCTCACTTAGCCAAGTTCAGAAGTATGCTCTGAGCAAGGTGCCATCAGCTCCAAATCCTGAAAAGAAGACACCAACTTCCACCCCTTTGGTACCCATCACAATCCATCTGATGGTTTTAGTGTAACTGTTATCAAAAATTCCCCAAAGCAGAGATTTTGGGAGCTCCCCAAACAGATTTTTAAGGACAGGGGACTTGTACCTTAGAGGGGCACGGGCTGAAAGTTCCTTCCAGTGTTTCCTGTATGTCTTCTAAGGTTGGCCATAATGCACATTAAGAAATATATATTATACTGCAAGTCAGGTCTATATCTCAACTTTTTTTTTTTTTTTTGAGATGGAGTCTCACTCTGCCTCCCAGACTGGAGTGTAGCGGTGCCATCTTGGCTCACTGCAAACTCTGCCTCCTGGGTTCCAGCGATTCTCCTTCCTCAGCCTCCTGAGTAGCTGGGATTACAAGTGTGCACCACCACGCTCAGCTAGTTTTTGTATTTTTAGTAGAGACGGGGTGTCACCATGTTGGTCAGGCTGGTCTTGATCTCCTGACCTCATGACCTGCCTACCTTGGTCTCCTAAAGTGCTGGGATTACAGGCATGAGCCACCATGCCCGGCCTATATCTCAATTTTTTATGAAACAACGTTTATGTTTGCATGAGACCCTCTGATGTTCTTCTATTTCATTCTTTCTTTAAAAATGATGGCTGTGAGAATGTGAAGAAATTGGAACTCTTATACATTGCTGGTGGAGATGTAAGATGGTCTAGTCTCTTTGGAAAACAGTTTGACAGTTCCTCAAAATCTTAAACATATTGTTACCAAATAATCTAGAAATTCCACTCCTAGGGATGTATCCAAGAAAAACAAAAACGTACATCTCTAGAAAGACCCGAATATGAATGTTCATAGAAGCATTATTCATAGGAGCCAAAAGATAGTAGCAACCAAATGTCCATCACTGAGAAATGAACAAAATGTAGTACATCCCTACAATGGAATATTATTCAGCACAAAAGGAAACAAAGTACTGATGTATGCTACAACATGGATGGCCCTTGAAAACATTATGTTAAGTCAGAGAGGCCATCACAAAACCACATATTACAAGATTCTTCTCATATGAATGGTCCAAAATAGGCAACTCTATAGAGACATAAAGTGAATTTGGTTGCTGGGAGGGAAGATGGGGGACATGTGGAGTGGGCATGGAGTTTCTTTCCTGGGTGATGAAAATGTTCTACAAGTAGAATACGGTGATGGTTGCCTAACACTGCCAATATAAGAAACAATTAAATTATACACTGCAAGGGGTAAATACATGGGACACGAATTATATTTCAGTAGACCTGTTTTAAAATGATGGCTCTGATCTAATAAATTGATTCCACCACTCCCAGTGGGTCATGCTGCCCTCCCCCTGCCCCCTGAGCCCTGTCCTTGTCCTGAGAGTCACTGCTTGGCCTAGACAGGGAGGGAGATGGCCCACTTTGGGTGGGGACTGTACTGACACACGGAGGAGTGAGCATGTTGGCAGATGGGTGAATGCCATCTGCCGTGCAGTAGCCACAGCCCTCTGCAGTGAGTGGATATTGATCACATTTTCAGCAGCACTTGCCCTGCTAGAAGATGGCATTTCTCAGCCTCCCTAATGGCTCAGGTGGCCAAGAACAGAAGCCCTTGGTGAGATTTCTGGACAATTTGTTTCATTGTGTTAAAATACACATAACATAAAATTTACCAGCTTCACCATTTTTTTTAGTGTAGAGTTCAGTGGTGCTACATACATTTATGCACTTGTGAAACCGCCACCAGCCTCCATCTCCAGAACGCTTTTCACCTTGCAGAACTGAAGCTCTGCACCCATTAAACACTAACTCCCCACTGCTCCCTCCCTCCAGCCCTGGGTGGCCTCCATTCTGCTCTCTGTCTCTGTGAATCTGACTACTCTAAGAACCATGTATAAATGGAATCATACAGTATTTGTCTTTCTGTGACTGGCTTATTTCACTGAGCATAATGTCCTTAAGTTTCATGCACTTTGTAGCATGTGTCAGGATTTCCTTCCTTTTTAAGACTGAATAATATTGCACTGTATGTATAGACCACATTTTTAAAATACATTCATCTGTCTAAGGCACTTGGGTATGCAAATATCTCTTTGAGATCCTACTTTTAATTCCTTTGGGCATATACCCAGAAGAGGAATTGATGGCTTATAGGGTAATTCTGTTGTTAATGTTTTTAGGAATTGCCACATCATTCCCCACAGTGGCTGCACCATTTTACATTCCCACCCGCAGTGTACAAGGGTTCCTATTTCTCCATGTCATTGCCAACCCTTATGATTTTCAGTTTTGTTGACAACAGTAGTCCTCATGGGTGTCTGGGAGTGACTTCTGGGAGTGCCGAGGCTGACTTGGATGGGGTGGTCAGCCCTTTTGCCCCTTTCTCTTCTTCCCACCTCCAATTTGAATGTGATGGCTCAGTCTCCAGAAGCTATCTTATGGCCCTAGGGAGGAATCAGCACCAAGGCTGGTGAAGCACAGGAGAAGAGACTGGGTCCCTGATCCTTTTCTTGAAGGCACCTTGGCTACCTGCCTCTGCACTTTTTTCCTGTGGCTGAATAAGTCCCTGGCTTGCTTACACAACTGAGTTCAGTCTCTGATATTGGCAGCCAGAGGAATTCCCAAACGATGTGCCATCTAAATGAATACAAACTCCCCGCATTGCATGTGAGCTTCAGAAAGACCCTTTGAGGAAGAACAGCTCCCCTCCCACCCAGGCCTTGCCACCTCCCTTGCCCTCTGGAAGAACTTCTCCTTGAGTCCCCTCTCCAAAGGGAGAGGAGGAGCCCAGTACCTTGTGATCTTGAATATCCTCAGCAGCCGGACGCATCTGAGCACGGAGATGCCCAGTGGGGACATGATCTTGGTCTCCACCAGGATGGTCTCTAGGATGCCGCCGCACACGACGAAGCAGTCAAAGCGGTTGAAGAGGGACACGAAGTAGGCTTGCAGGCCCAGGCTGTACATCTTCAGGAGCATCTCTGCCGTGAACAGGGCCAGCAAGGCCTTGTTGGCCGTGTCTGGCAGGCCCGGGAGAGGGATGACATCCGAGCAGGGCCAGAGGAGGGCAGAGGGGGAGGCAGGGAAAGGAAATACGGTAATTATCTCCATTGGAAGAAAGATTCCCCATGACACCTCTCCCATCTACCCTGGCCAGAACAGAACAGTTAGGGCCAAGCCAACAGGAAAGGGCTGTCTCGTCATAATCATAACAGACATTTACTGAGCATCTGCCATGCACCATAGGCTCGGCATACATAACCTCTACTCCTCACGGCAGGCCCGTGGGGATGGTACC
Organism: Cheracebus regulus; assembly: GCA_963574635.1. NCBI lineage: Eukaryota > Metazoa > Chordata > Mammalia > Primates > Pitheciidae > Cheracebus > Cheracebus regulus. The sequence goes on along the minus strand of CAUYQU010058678.1, from coordinate 37,376 downwards.
ATCATTGTCATGCCCATTTTAAGAGACGAGAAAGGAGGTTCAAAGAAGTGGGTGATCTGTGCAGGCCAAGCGCCCACGGCTGGAGCCGCACTGAGTCTGACTTCTCCCCCACTAGAGCCCCTGCCTCCCAGGACTCTGGAAAGCAGCTGTGGAGGATGGGGCCAGGTCTTGACTGCCCAGCAGTGATGCTGAGGCCTGGCTAGCAGGACCCTCATCTAGGGGCCCAAAGAAGGGTGATGAACATGAACGACCCATTGAAGACGGTTCCTTGTGCTCAGGCCCTATTCTCTTCCCTGCTTTTTTGCTCATTCCATCCTCACTGTTCTGGTTAAGGCCACCTCAGGGCTGCAGGAAGGCCCCAAGGTATTTAGAATCCATGCTGGAAGTTGGCAGCCAGGGTCGGAGATAGGCAAACAAGCTGCAGCTCCTGTCCTCGTCACTCGGGTCCAGCAGTGACTTTGCAGCAGGCCAATGGTATGGGCCCAGTCAGGGCAGCCATGACTGTTTCTAACAAGGTAGTGCATTTTATGATGGGGTTTTGGAGCTGCCAGGCCCTTGATGTCTCCAGCACAGCACCTGCCAAGAGCCCTGACCACTGGCTGCTTTCCCATCCACCTTCTGTTTGTGGTGATGCTCTCCATGGGCCCTGGGGCTGAGTTACCAGGAGGAAACCAGGACAGAGTTGGGGCCGCCACTCACCTTGGACTTCTGTGAGCCAGTGGGGCTGGTTGTAGTGCTCAGAGGCAATGGTGAGCGTGTTGAGGAACACCAGGAAAATCACCAGCCAGTAGAAGACATTAGACTTGACTGCGGCGCGGCATTTTCTTCTGCAGAACCGATTCCATCGGCGCCAGTAGCGGCTGGAAAGGGGACAAGGAAAGAAGGGTGGGGCTAGCCGTGAATTCAGGTTTCCTCTAATCCAAGACGCACCACCTTGGCTCTTCTCAGCCTTCACTGGCCTGGCCTTGCTACAGCAGCCTAACCTGGTGGCAAGAAGCCCAGCTTCTCACCCAGCTAACCAGGCCCTGCCACCGGGGGAGGCCCCTGAACTCCTCCAAGCCAACTCCTCCAATTCTCCCATCTGTGAAACAGGAAGAGGGCAAACCCCATGGGGTTGTTGTGGGGATGAATCAAATATCTTATAATGCATCTGGCTGCATTGAAGTTGAAGGTGCTCAACAAATAGAAGTTTTTTTTTTTGTTTTTTATTTTTTTTTTGAAAAGTGACATTCTTAGAAATGGTGTTGCAAGCAATAAGAGCACTATTAGCAACAGTGATGGAGGGGCCCAGTACCATATCAGGCACTCTCATGCCTTCTCTTCAGTTCTTTCAATAACTCTGCAAAGTATGCATTATGCTGATTTTTGTGGAGGAGAAAACTCAGGGCTGGGAGGTGGAGTACCTCGACTGATATCACAGCGGGCAGAGCCAGGCGTGGTGTTCTGCCCAGCCTCTTGGCCCTGACTCTGTGTGCCGCCTCCACATGGTGGGAGGGGTTCACCTAGAGCACACGCTCTTTGTTTTTCTGGGTTATAGAATCTTTCCAATCTTACGAATGTTTTTAATTCTGCCTTTCAGAAAAAGGGGCACATCCCCCCCACACACCTTTACATGTGAGCCCCTGCAGCACACAGACCCCTCAAACCTCATCCATGGTCCATGGAATGCTCCCAGTATCTTGGTTTATGGGCCTTTGTCAATGATTCTCAAACCTGGCTACACACAGAATTATCTAGGGAACCCTCCCCAAAACCCCACTGGTCCTGAAGCCCCAACACCAAACCAATTAAATCCGATTCTCTGGGGATTGGGTATTTTTAAATACCCCCCAAAATATCATGGGTGTTCTTAAGGTTCCCTAGGTGGTTCTAATGTGTAATGAGGGTTGACAGCCATTGGCTAAGATGATCCCAAAGAAACACATTTTAAGATTCTATGGCGGAGGCGTTTTCATCTTCCTGATACAGAGAAAATATACAGCTCTATTTAGTTGAATTCAGTAAAGACTGAATTAATAAATGAATTAATAAATGGCTGCACTGCACAAGGAGAGAGGAACCACAGCTGGAGAGGTGCTGTGGAGGAGACCACAGGGACCATGCTGAGGGCTTGGGGAGGGGGAAAGAATATGATCAGATTGGATGGAACATCCCACAAAAGCAGCTCCTCTGTCACCTTCTAGACCAGGGAGAATATGAGGAATTCTATTCCTGTTCTCCAGGTTAGAGTTGATGAAGATAACAGATTTATTAATGGAAAAGATAACACAGAGCTGGCAGTGGTTTTGGGGGCAGACTCAACAGACCCTTGAGATGGGTGGATGTGCAGGATGAGAGAGGCATGTGCGGAAGAGACTGCCGACATTTCCAGCTGGGGTGTTTGTGAGGGTGGCACAGAGGAGGAGGAGTGGAGTTCCAGGGAGGGGGTCAACCATGAGAAGTGTGAGGTGCTTAACTTTGGGGCATCTGCAGGGCTTATATGCAGGCCCACCAGGCACTGGAGACAGCTCCTGCTTGGGTAATGAAGGCAGGAGGAGAAACAAAGTAGAATCCTGGTGATAAAGTCCGTGAATGTCTGTATTTTTCCATAAAATGATCTCCTTTCTATGAATCTCTCTAGTCTAGACAGACATTCCTCTAAATAAGCATGCAGAATCTGCCTTGGGGCAGAGATTTCAAACCTCACACTGCAGCACATTAGTGGGTCATGAGATCTATTGAGTAGGTCATGACTGGCACTGAATAAAGGAATAGGGTGGAAAATATCACAGTGCATGTTATATCATAAGGAAACTGCTTTTTAAAGTAACCACTAAGGAGAAATGTATTTTACCTAAAACTTTGTTTCTGGTGTGCAAGTGTGAGTGTGTTTGTGTGTGGTGTACTAAGTCTGGGTGTGAAAACTAGCCCCCCACATTAGCATGAGGAAGCTGAACTGAGGGCCTCTATTCTAAATCAGAGTCCATGGTATGAGTCTGTTTCTCCAGTCTTCCTGCCAGAGACAACCATCAAGCCTCCGCGTCACCTCCTAGGTTGGGATATGCTGGTGGTGGAGCAGCGGGCCCCATCTGGGTGAACTCACTGCTCTGTGAATGGCCTATTCCTTCCCAGCCCTGGGGCACATAGCAGCACCACACGTGGGTGCGCCCCAGGGGGCAGGGACAGCTCTGTGCTGTGTGCACTGTCCTCAGCCTCAGTCCTCTACTTCCAGAGCAGAAGCCCCTCCAAACACCATCAAACTCCAAGATGCCAGGGACAGCCAGTGTTCCAAGGTTCTAGGATGTGGACCTTGGCTGTTACGGATCCCTGCACCCACTCCTAAAATTGCCTCTTGGAGTAGCCAGACATCATCCACCTTTCTATTCTGCCAATTTTCTATCGATGATCTGCAGAAAATCCTGTTACCAAGCCTTTGCTAAATCTATGATGAGGTCAAGAGAGTGAAGAGTAATCTAAGAAGGGTACGCTTTCATCAGGACTGTAGGGAGAACTTAGTTTTTGGCCTAAAGAGCAGGGAGGGGAGACAGGATTAATCCCCTTTAATCCTTTAAAGGTTCTGCTCTGGCTGGAAGGCCATCTCCAGTGAGTGTCACACTTTACACAGGACACTTGCCTACCACTTGGGGGAACATCCACTACACAGGGCAGTATGCCACCAGGTCAAAAATTCATATACTGAAGAGGTATCTGCACTCCTCCATTCACTGCAGCACTACTTACAATAGCCAAGCTACGGAATCCACCTAAGTGTCCATCAGCAGATCAATGAAGAAAATGTGGAACATGTACACAACGGAATATTGTTCATATTGTTCAGCTATAAAAATGAATGAAATTCTGTCATTTGCAACAACATGGATGGAACTGGAGGCCATTAGATTGAGTGAAATAAGCCAGGCAGGCATAGAAAGACAAATTGTGCATGTTGTCACTTATATGTGGGAGCTAAAAATTAAAACAATTGAACTCATGGATACAGAGAGTAGAATGATGGTTACCAGAAACTGGGAAAGGTAATGGAAATGATAAATGGGTGAAAACATACAGTTAAATAGAATAAATAAGATGTAATATTTGAGCATACAACATAAGAGAGAAGGATGGTGACTACAGTCATGATAATTTATTGTATATTTAAAAATAACTAAAAGAGTGGAATTAGAATGTTCCTAACACAAAGAAATGATAAGTGCTTGAGGTGGGGAATACCCCAATAACCCTAGTTTGATTTTTACACATTGTACACCTGGATCAAAACATCACATGCACCCGATCAGTTTATACACATATTAGTGCCCATAAACATTAAAGATTTAAAAAGTAATGATTTCTAAATGCACTTCAGGATTCTTGCACCCCCAGACATACTGCCCTGGATCTGAGGGAGGATGGTGGAAGGTGAACAGGGGGACAAAGGAATGGGACAATGAGCCCCAGATGGTCCTCTTGAGAGGCGACCTCTGAAGTCTGCGGGATCTTGATATTAAACAGTCTTATCTTGCAGGGCCTGCCTCTGCTTGTTTCCTGTGATTGTGATTATTAATACTGTACAGAAACTTGGCAAGGCAGTTTTTTTCCCCTAAAACATGAATTTTCAGGACAAACTCATATCTGGTCTTAAATAGCTGACAGTGGAAGTTGCAAAGAACATGTTTTAAATAGATACAGTCTCAAGTTCCAGAAATCACTGATAATTGTTATTCAGAGTCCAAAGCAATCACGGTTGCTTTCTTTACGGTATGTAGAGCTGTCTTAGAGTGGGCTTATAGGAGAATTTGATTATGCCCCTCTTTCCCCATGCTTGGGGGCAGTGGGTATGTGTGCTGTGTGGTGAGGCCTGTTCCATAGATCTGGAGCTGCTATGCACAGACCCCTGAGGAGTGGCCAGAGCAGACAGGACGGTGTCCCTTTAAACTGGGGTGCTCCTGAGCAGACCCATTCGGGAGAGTCACATGGATTTGGGCTGGTTGGGGTGGGGTAATTACTATCCAGAGAAAGTATTTAAAGATAATTATACACCTCCCACTCTTCAAAATATAGCTTTGCTTGACAACTGGTTTCCTGGCAACACTTCCTACTGTATAATAAATGTAATGGTTTATTAGGATGTGTAAATTTATTTGTGTTTACATATGCATGGAGGACACAGAAATTAAATAATAAAATAGGGAGGAGAAATTTGCCTGCTATTCATGTTCCCTTCACACTAACTGGAAGTCATTTTCTCTAGAAATAGAACCTTCCATATCTACGTAGACACGCGAGAGAAGGATGGATACAAATGGGTCTCCTCTATGTCTCTAAACTTTGGGATCACTGCATTCCCATGGGAAACTTCTGCTCTCACAGGCATTCTCGCAGCCCTGGCTATACCCGCCCTTCTCCCTACGCTGGGCCTTCCTGTTGCCTGTCCAGCTGCATGGCAGGTCCTCCCAGCTATGGGAAACTCCATCTTTGCTCCATCCTCTCTGTCCTGCCCCTCCTGTGGGGCTCACAGTGAGTCTCAGCTTCTCCATGATGCCTGCTTCTAGTCTTCCCAGCCTTGGCACTCTGCAGTGCCTACTGTCTGCATTACTCATTTTAGTTCTACATCCAAGAAAGATTTACTAAACACTGACCATGGGCTAGGTACCAGATACTCAGCAGCTAGCACAATGCTCACAGGCCTCCTCTGCATAAAACCTACCCAGAGACACAGACTACTAAGTGAGCAGTCACAGCAGGGCCTAAGTGCTGGGCAGGTCCACACGGGAGCACACAAAGGGACACCTTAGCCAAGAAGGGTCCCCAGAGGAAATGAGTTACCATTTCCTTGTATTGTCAGGTACCTTTTATTTTTATGGTTCCTGCCTCTCCATGGAGCTCACAAGATCCATGAAGGAATGGGGCTGTGTCTTACACTTGGTTACAGACCCACAGGACTCAGCACAGTCGATCCTGCACAAGAACCCCTGGCTGATGGCATGATTGAGCAGCAGAGATGAACTCCAGGCAAATATACTACTTCCTTCTGGAAGACAAGGCTTAAGATTCCTGGACCTCTTGTGACCCAGGGCTGAGGGCGGAGGTGAGGAGAGGGCAGTGCTCCTAAAATAGTTCGCTTGACATGCAATGGTGGACGGGCATCTGGAATCATAGACAATATGAAAATGGTGGCCCCTGCAGGCTCTTTCTAGTGGCTAGAGTAAGTTTCCACCTTTTTTTTTTTTTTTTTTTTTTTTTTTACCAGGACCAACAACAAACACAGAAAACCATAAAGTTTAATTCTCATGTAAATAAGTAACTTTACAAAGGTTATTAGAGATTGGGGCAAATTTGGATTTGTGCCTAGTTGCTGATGGTACGGCCGACAAGAGAACATCAGAAGCATATTTCACTGAAGACTGGGCATGCCAGTCCTCCCTATTTTAGAATTCCATGAGGTTCACTTCAGAACTCCATAAAGTTAAGATCCAGAAACTCCAACTTCTCTAATTAATCCCTTCAGGTTGCAAAAGACTTCCTGAATCATTTGTTTCATAACTGTTTACATTCTATTCTGAACAGAGAGCTCCAAATGTCACAAATCTTTTATTTTAACTAATTCCTCAAAGTGAAAACCTGGATTACCAAAGGTACCCTCTTCTATGGCTATAATATTATAAGTCCATTAATCGGCCAAATTTTCCCTAAAGGCTCCATTCTCATATTTCCTTTAAAGAAATCTTGACTTTGGATCATTCTGTTCTGCAAATGGAATGGACCAGTGTGAGACTCAAATTCCATTATCTGTAATTGTTAAACTGAAAGTTTCAACTGAGAAAATGATTAGGAATACTTTGATAATGTTGGTGGCATTTTTCATCTATTTGTAGCCTTTGATATTCCCTAAACAGACACCATCGGTGAACTGCAGAATCTAGAATAGACGCGGCTGCTGTGTGATACCTGCTCATGTGCGAAACCTCCAGGGTCATGTGTCCTTGTGTGGCAACATGCAGCTACCGTGCATGGGAAAAGTGGTCAGTCCAGACTCAGATGTGCAGGAAGTGCAAAACACACTGAATTTCAAAGACTTAGGATGAATGCAAATTATCTCATTAACAATTTTTATATTAATTACATGTTGAAATAATAATGTTTTAGAGACGTTGGTTTAAATAAAAGAAATTTCCTATTTCTTTTTATTTTTTAACCTGCCAAATAGAACATTTTTTAAAGTACATATGCAGCTTGCATTATATTTCTGTTGAATAGCATGGCTCTAAAGTTACACACTCTGTGGACACACTAGTTGTGCAGGAACAGGGTTTACCAGTCCTGGGCAGAACCTCGTTACTAGGATGGTCCAGTGGTTGGCAGCAGATCCCCTGGGCCTGAGCTCTGATTCAGCCATACTAAAGCCTTGTGATCTGGGTCTCTCTAAGCCTCAGGATCTTCATCTGGAAATGGGTTTCAATGATAGTGCCAACCTACTAGCTCAAAGTCTTTGGGAGAACAAAATCTACTCTCCGCATTGCTGCCATGTATTGAGGGATGGCTGCAGAAGAAGCCCTTCCCAGAGGCAGACGGTCAGGGTTGAATGGCCAGCACATAGCAAAGCCTCAGAGCCAAGAGAGACTCCAGGGGTTTACAGGCACCATGGCTTTTTCCCTCTTGTTCAAAAGCACAGCTTGCACCATAGATACTGGATGAAAATAATGTTCCCGGAGTGTTCCAGGTAATCTCTAACTTGAGACACAAGTACGTAATTTTCCATTCCATCCTCTGGATCATGTTCATTCATTCATTCATTCATTCATTTACAATTTACTCACATGCATGAAATGAGAATGATATTTTGGAAATATTTTCAAGTGTATTTTTAATCCCTTACTCTTACTGTGTAGGGGCTTTGGAACTGTTAAAAGCACAACATGCTTTCTCAACTTTGACTGTCAAATTAGATATTTTGTTTGAATCTTTGTCAAGTCTGTTGTCTTACTGGGGCAGGATCATTCATTTATTAATTCACTCACTTACTCAGAAAATATTTGTTAGGTCCTTGTTATGTACCAGCCACTTCTCTAGATGCTGGAGATAAAGCACTAAGAGCCAAGCATTAGTGAGAGGGTGGACTTTTTATATTTCTGGAGCTGTTTCTCTGTAATAAGAGCTAGATCTGATGGGCCTCACCCTAGATTTTTTATGTAGAAGAGGTTTTGGTTTGAGGGAAAGAGGAATTGGGGAAAAAGCCTGTATTTTCTAGTCCCAGTGAAATGGGAGAGAGAAAAGGTTATCAAAGTGGAGTGAAAGTCAGACACCAGGGTCCTCATTTAATTTTTAGCCCTTGGGTGCCACACTTCAAGAGGTTAGTGGGGGTTGCTTTAGAAACACCTAGATGGCCAGGACTGGTGGAGAGCCTTGGCAGACCTTGGGAGAAGGTCAGCCCTTGGCTTGAAGCTTATCTTGGCTGTTACAGAGGGCGCGATGGGACACGGGTAGGTCAGTGAGCCTGTCATAGTGCTGCTGCCTCCCCAGCTCCTTCAGGGAATGTGAGGGACCTGGAAGTGTCTGTGTACTCCAGCTGAGGTGCAGAGTTGCTAAAGTCAGTGGGCCAACAGAACTCAGGGGTCAGAGGGTAGAGGTGGAGATTTCAAGGCTAGAGGCAAGTAGAGGGCATGAGCTGCAGTGGTGGATGCCCTAACCAGATGGACCTCAGCAGGCACCAGTTCAGAGAGCAGTTCAGCCTAGTCCCATGCAGCAGAGATGAGCAGGCATCCAGAGGGCTCTGCGTGGCTTCTGGGACCAGCCCTCACCATGCCCTGCTTCCTGGCATCTCGAAGTCCCTCTCCCCTGTGTGTCCAGCTGTATCCAACAGAGAAGCTGGGACAGAGGCAATCTGACAGACAAATCACTTTACCTTAAGGGACTGTTTAAAATACAGCACTGGGCTACATTTACTCAGCTGGATGGAAATTTAACATTCTTTATGCTCCTGCCACATAGTAGATAGGACTAGGGAATTAAGATTAGCTCAATTATGAAAAACAAGCAATATTTTTTGGCACATACAAGCTTTTTGGGAGTAGATTCACATTCTCCCTGCACACATCTATCCACTCACTCATTCAACACCACTGGACAGGCACTGAGCTGGGTGCTCTGGAGGCATGCAGGCAGAGCCTCTGGAGGCAGGGCACTGTGACCCAAGTGTGATGTGCTGGGTGCTGTGACAGAGGCATCAGCAAAGCACCAGGAAAGGGGGAGCAGAGTAACTTTCCCTGGAGTTTGCAGAAGGTATTTTCCAGTCCCAGTGAAATGGAATAGAAAGCAGTAACATGGAAGCGGTCACATCTGAGGCTCTGAACAGAAGTCTGAGTTCTCCAGATGAAGACATGGGGGCATGGTGGTTTAAGTGGAGGAAAGGCTCCGTGCAAAGGCCTCAGTGTGCACCAGGATGGGGAACATCCGCGAAACTGCAAGAAGTTCCCTGTAGCGGGAACAAAGGTTATTTTCACCGAAGTGCAGGAAGGGAGGCTGGGAGACAGATGGGGGCTGAGGATTTGGGTCCTTTTATAGGTTCTGTCATTGTTGAGGGCAGTGACACAGATGGCTGTCATAATCCTATGTGCTTTCCATCATCCTCCAAGTTCATATCACACTGTATTCTATAAACATGAAGTAGTTCATGCTAGTCACAAGGGTTCACTTTATGTTTCTTTCAACTGGACTTCATCTTAGAAGGGAGGAAGACACAATTGGTCTGACAACTTCCTAGGGACATTGTTGCCAAAAAGAACCACAGCCCAAGATCATTCAACAGATACCAAAGACTGAATTATTTGTCTGATCTGAGCCATAAGCTTTTTCTTCATGGCAATACAGAAAGTAGTTATCCCCTTGGAAGAACATCCCTTACCCTACTGGCAACTCGTAGGTTTTACCTTGGGCCAGCCAACAGAGCAGCTGAGGACAGAGCTGGTGGCAGAAGGAAGGAAGAGCAGCACGAGTCTCACTCACCTGAACTTTGACTTGGAGATGCGGTGGCTGAAAGAGAAAAAGGAAACATTACCAAAGGATGTACACACACTTGCATTTAAAAGATGTTCAACAGTCCCAGGGAAATTTGATGTTCCTGCTGGAAGGAGGCATGGTATGAATTAGAACATCTTGGGAGAGAAAGAACACTATTCATGTATTTGAATCTGGAAACTTAGGTCTGGCCAGCTACCATCTTCTAAGTATAAACAATCTTTGCTGCAGAGGGAGAGTACCGGGTCCTCAGGGTCTGCCCAGAAAGTTCCATGAGGTCAGGTTAGGAAGAGCTGTATCTTGAGAAAAACCTCAGAGGAAGAAAGGCCTCTCCTGATAACAAGATCCCAACAGCAGAAAAATCACAGGCAGGAACAGGTCGGCACAGACCTCACGGCTGTCTGCCAGAGACCAGCTAGAGTAGGGTTATGAAGGGAAGACCAGCAAAATGAGACAGCCAGAAATGGAGGGGCCACATCAGCCCCCACCCCAGAGCTGCACAGGGGGCCTAGAACCAGCCACAGATTCCGAGGAAAAACCCAGGATGCTGATAGTCACGTGCGGCCCTGAAGACCTGGGGATTTCTGGGCAGAAAGCCAGGGTGGGTGTGAGGCTGGCTGCCTGGAAGGGTCATCGAATGGAGAGGGGGTTCCACAGAAAGACAGGACCTTCAGGGAAGTCCTGAGACTCCCTCGTTCATGTAGGGAAGAGTCCAGGGGAGGTAGGAGGCTGGGAGAAGAGGGCGAGAGGGAGAGGCGATAAAAGAGAAGTGCAGAGGAGAGAAGGCTGAGCCAAAGAGAGAGAGACAGGGAGAATGAGAGAAGGTAGCAGCTGAGACAATTAGAAGGCACCTGTCGTCTTGGCTTTGGAGCCAGGAGAAGGACGTGAACACTGGGGAGAGTGCAGGTGGTGACAGTGTTCAGAGGGACAAGCAGAAGGACAGAACACAAGTTTGGAGACGGCGGTGGAGCAGCAAGGAGAGACGTGGGGAGGAAACAGGAGAAGGGAGTCCGGCAGGCGACCGCCACAGGCCTGCAACGTCCCAGCCCAGCACACAGTGAGCTGTGTCGCAGAGCAAGCCCCTCTCGGTATTTCTTATTAAAAAAAATAAAGCCAGAAGATGTGACAGGTGGCAAAGCCATCATGCATGAGATAATTGTATCTCAGGGGCACTGAGAATCAGAGCCAAGTGCCTTTACTGTTCCGTAACCTCATCCCACCCCCAGAGACTGCCTGTGAGGGCTGGAGGGCTTAATCACATGTTAACAGTGTGTGAGAAGCTGACGGGGAGCCCAGGACAGCATTGTTATTTAGACCCAGTTTAACCAGCAAACAAATGTTTCCCAGATGCTAATTGGGTGCTGGGGAACCCAGGTGCTGCCTCCTCCAGTGGCGCCATGCTGAGCCCAGGACCTTCAGCGTCTTCCCAGGCTGCTTTTGGGTGGCTGTCTCTCCTTGCTGTTACCCATAAGCCCAAGTGGGTGACCACGGACTTCAGCCTTGTCACTCTGACTCTAAGCCTAGCCTGGCCCCAGGCCTTCTTTCAGAAACACCTCAGTAGTCTTGTCGGGGGTGCCCCTCAACGATGACCACCGGCTCTTTGCCATGAGGGGTTCTCTTGCCCGCGGTGCCAGTGGGCTCTGAAAAGCTCCCCTCTGGGGAACCTAACCCTGAGTGCTTGTCTCCCGGGGAAATGACCCTGGGAAGCAGGATCGCTGTTGGGGCTGATAGGAAAGGAGGCCCTGGTGCAAGCTTGGTCATGGACTGCAGGTCCTTTTGTGGCATCTGGGCACATTCTAAGTAGGAAATGGACAGAGCCTTCTTGTCTGCTTTGTACAGCTCCTGATGGGTAAGCCTGGGCACCACACTCGAAGACTGATTTTATTGCTATTGTTGCTGTTCTCAGGGATTGTGAGCAGAATTTTAGATTCACAGGGCCCAAAACATCATCCCCTTTTAAAGGCTGGCACATCTGGCAACTAACCAGCTGCATGGCTAAGTTCCATGTCAGGCAAGCTCTTCTCCTGGAGCAGGGGAGGCACCTGCACAGCGGCATTTGTCTGGAGACCATGGCCAAACGGTCAAACACTCCATGGCTGTGGGGAGCTGAGGTGATAACTCTGTGAAGTCCGAAAGCCTTGGTTCTTCCTGCTCCCTGCGCACACCTTGGAGTTAATGATTGGAACCCTTTGCCTCCTGGGAGGTGGCCCAGGGCTCTGGGCAGGAAAGGTGCTCCCGCGGTGAGAGGCCAGAAGCCAGGAGCCCCGGTGCCTTGGGGACATGGTGCTGGTCCACACCCTGGGCTGGCTCACTGCAGCCCATGCCTCCCTGCTACTGAGCTGCGCAGTCTCCAGAGAACCTGGAGAACAGCTGGGGGCTCTGGCTTCTCTACGCACAGTGCGCTCAGAAGGCTTCCTGTCTTTCTCCACCATCATTGTTCCAACGAGGCACAATTCCTACCTAAGGCTGAGCGGATTCTTGAAGAAGAGTGAGGAGGGAGACAAGGCTGGTAAGGAGCACATGTGACCGTCAGAACAGACCCACTGTGTGGGAAGTGAAGGTCACACAACCCCAGATACCTCCTCTGCCCAGGACTCCAAGAAAAGACAAACCTCCTGGGAGACCATGATTTGCCTTCATGGTTTTCATGTTCAGAATTAGAGACAAACCCCAAACTCCTTTTTCCCCCCTTAGTCACTCAGTTTGCATTTGTCATTATTTGGGAAATATTTGAACTTCTTAAGAGCTATTTATATTTTTAGCCTCTCCCCTCTTCTTAGAGGAATGAGTGCCATATGTTTACTATCTGCTGTGTAAAATAGTATTTCCATGAATTATCCCAAATTCGCCTTTAACTTAAGTCAGATGGCACTGCAGTTATCATCCACACTGACAATGTGTCTGGCTCAGCGTCCTTAATTCCAGGACTTCCTCTTCACCACAGCTCTTAGTATCGGGAGGGTCAGGTCCTGGCCTTGCCATGGCATAGCATTGCTTCCACTCCCGGGTGCTGAGTTCAGAGGCTCCATGACTCTGGCCAGAGCCTCCCTTTCTATGATCCCTCCTGCTTCTTGTCCTCACTGGATCCTCCCAGTCACTCACATCCTTCAACACCAGCCTTGACTATGGTCATGACAATGTTGCCCTCAATGCCACAGAGATTCCATGCCACCTGGGCTTTCTGCTGTGTCTGCATGGCTAAGCGCCACCCTGGGTCACCCACTGTCTCTTTTGAGTCCTCGTAGGCTGCAGGGTCCACCAAGAAATTTGGCTGCCTATGCATGCATGGTATCAATCTCCACCGCAGCATCAGTGCTGCCCTGCAACCTTTGGGCAACCTCTCGGTGGCTCACTGGTTCCAGTTTCTGTACTGTACTTCAGGTTCCTGTGACCTCTGACCCTTGCTTTGGGGGATGAGACGGCTGAGCTCATTCAGAGTGACTCCTATCACTGACCCCTCCATCAAAGCCTGTTTCTGATTCTATAGTCTTTACAGAACTGTAGGCTTGGAGAGCTGGAAGGGACCCTTAGATACTGCGTGGACCTACGGTTTGCAATTTCTCCAGGTGTAGAATGCTTTCTTCATATGAAATCTTGCACCACTGGAGGTGGTTTCCAGGTTCTGTGGCCTCTGCTGAGACGTCAGTCCAACCTTCTTTTTCCCACAGGATGGGGCTGAGGCCCAGAGCAGAGTACTCTGGCCAAGATCCCAGGGCTAGCTGGAGGTTGGTGAGCATTAGACCCTGGGACTCCTCTTCTTTCATTTTCCAATGAGTCCCAGGCATAAAGAAACTCCTTCTTGTGCAGGTTCCATGTCTCACGCTGGCTTTGCTGTCATCCTCCTCCTCTTCTGAAGCAAGGCCTTCCTATCAGCACTTGCTTCCCCTCCAGCTTGTTTCACCTCTTCCGGCTCACTGACTTTTTCCTAGCCTTGAAGCTTGCCCTCGCCTTTATTCCGATGAAGACCAGCCCTTCCCACACTCATGCTACTCCTCTTCACATGCTCCCTTATTCCTCCCCATCCATTGCCTCAGTGCCTGAGTGGGCACCCTGCCCTGGCCCATTTCCACTCCCTCTCCCTCACTGAGACTGACTCCCAAGACCAGTGCCCTGAAACCCCAAGGGGTAGCACCCCACAACACACACACAGCACAGCCCCCCTTTCCCTCTGCAGCCTGACTGCTGCCACGTCACCTCGAACCTGCGTCAGGCTCCTGTGGCTTCTCATTCCTCCCTGCTCTTTCCCTGACATCACAGTGATCCTTCAGGAACTCAGGACTAACCAAATCAACCTCCCACTCAGCTCCATTCTGAATGCCCTTCAGTGACTTTTCACACTCTTTTGATGCAGACCCAAATGGTGAAGGATCTGCCAGGCCCTCAATAACTCATGTTCATCCTTCTGTTCTCAGCTGGAATTTTAATTCTGCAAAGAAGCCTTTCCTAACCTGCCAGCTCAAATCAGGGACCTTCGTTATCACCCTGACATTACACTTTCTTTTCCTTCTTAACACTTACCCCAATTTATAGTTGCCTATTTATTTGCTTAGTGTCTCTTCCACACTAGACTGTGAACTCCAGTACGATGGTGTCAATTTCCTCCCCTGCTGTGTGTCACCGCTGCCTAGCCGAGCACCAAGCTGGGCAGACTGTTGAATGAATGTACAGATAAACAGCTCTGCCCTGAAATAACTCCTCCCAAGGCTCCCAGGCCGGCACTCCTGCCTCTTCTCCTAATGTTCCTTTGTCCGTTTTGCTTGCTTGGTCCTATTCTTCTGGGTGTCCATTTCCCAAAATCCACCCCTTGGTCTTCTGTTTCCCACTTCACTCTGAACAACCCTGTCCTATTACCTCATTAGTGGTTCTCATCTCGACAACCTCACAGATGTGTGTCCACCCTATTCAGAGCTGAGCCTTGCACCTCTGTATCTAGTGGTCTCCAGGACACCTGCGGGTCACTCTGACTGGGCTCCTGCTTCAGATTTCACTTCCGCCTCATTATCCTCTTCCCCAGCTGTGACGGCTCCTTCCTCTTCATTACCTCCACTCGCCTGCCCCTTCTGCCATGAAATACCATGTTGCTTTTCTTTCCTCCCTTCCCCAACAGGAGCCATCTTCATCCAGACTTCTTACTACACAACAGTCCTCGTCACGACCTCATCTTATTACATAAGACTTTTAACCCTCAGCTTTAAAGATACTGGTCTCTCACCATCTCCTCAGACCATCACACCCAATCTCAGTTCCCATGCTATTTCTCCCGCCAGGAATGCTGGCAGGGTCTTGACCCATCATTGTCTGGGGTGGGGTGGGACGCAGGGAGATGGGGAAGGACCACATTTTATTAGGTGCATATTATAGTTCTGGTACCGTGACTCAGCATTTTGTATGTACAGAGTACGAATGTGGCTAAACATGGGGATAACAGGGACCCTTTCTGCAGAGCTCTCCAGGCTGCAGAGCACATGCTCCGAGCAAACGACAGATGCACTGGAGATTGCCAGCCTCCATCCGTGGGGGAATATCATGTTCCTTTCCTTACAGAGCCTCACGCTCTCCTGAAATTTACTCTCTAGTGACTTCCTGGTGCCAGCTCCCTGGTCCCCCCTGGTATGCAACTTGGGCCATCCCAACAGCCAGAGTTGCAGGGCCTTTGATCATCTCACTCAGCCTGGTCTTGTGGCAAGACAACAGAAAGGCCAAGAACTGACGGACTTTGAAGCCTTCCTACATGCCTTTCCCTAGAGTTGCTGTTTGGGACCTACTTCCAGAAACTCAAGTGCTTGTTTTGTATGATTCCAAAAGAAGAGGTTTGCACTGCTGCTTAAAAATGTAATTAGCATTATATTTTAACAACATTTTGACAATAATTGCTTCCCAACAACGCTGAGAAATCTGTAGTGCAGACTCCCTGGTGCCACTGTCAGAGTGAGTGATACTGAAGCACCATGCTCCCTGGAAATAGCGGCTGTGAGAGCTGTTCCATCCTCGGCCTCATTCTCCTTCCCCCACATGGCTCCGAGGCCACGCTCAAGGCTGGCACTGCTGTGTTTAGACTCTTCCACAGCTCAGCGTTGTGAAAAAGCTGTGCTTGCCCAGGCTCTCTGTCATTCCACAGACGAGGACGGAAGGGAGATACCACCCCCCAGATGGAGCAATTCGGAAACACCTTGTATCTGGGACTGGTCTGACTCAGAGCCTCTGTTTGCAGTTCTTCCAGTGGCCAGGGTGAGTTTACAGCTGTGACACCCAAGGCAACAGAACGGCAGGCTCTGCTGCACTTCCACTTTCCTTACTGGCAGGATGACGGAGCTGCAGGGAAGGACCCACCTGCCAGTTTTCTCCCAGCGCATCTTCTCACCTGTCTGCTTTTTTCCCAGGTCGCATTGATAAATTCCATTCTGATAAGAATGGAAAGGGTGGCCAGCAGGACTCGAGACCCTAACCTTAGCCGTCTCTTTGAAGAGGGGTGAAAGGGATTAGAGTGAAAGAAACAGACTTTGGGCCCACCCCCTCTACACACACCCTGTGTATTTCTCAGATGTGATGAAAAGTGGCTCAAAACCCGAGTCAGCCCCACCCACCCCTGAACAAATGCTGAATTGAAGACTAGCCTTGATTTTAAGACTCACCCCCTGCCAGTGCCATCCTCACCCTAGGGCCCTCTGCTCCCCATCTTGGTTCCCACCTGAGGTTTGTTTCTTGCCACTGGCTCTAATCTCTGCCCTTCCTAGTGATGAGTCAGCCCATTCTGATTACCAGATGCAGCTTTTCCACCCATGCCCCAGAAAAAAGCCCCAGCCCCTGGGCTCGCCGTGCCTACTCACGCCAGCCTGGCCCCGCAGTTTTCTCCCTCGATGTCACCTCCAGCCACGTTTTCGGTGTTGACAGACTCGGTCTCACTGGTGGGCATGCTCACTGCAAGAGTCAAAAGGAAGCAGAGCAAGGCATTGAGGGTGAGGAGAGAGGGAGCAGAAGAGCATTACACCACAGCATGCCCACCACAAGACCCATTGCGAGTTGGCAGAAGGAGAGCCTGAGCGCACTGGCTGGCCGATTTGCACGGATCCCCTTGACCCACATGCCTGTTGCTTGTCCAGGGCAGGTTTTGCTGCCAAGGACACTGTCAACTAGTGGGAGTGTGGGAGGACATCTGCTGATAACAGCGTTTTACATTATAGGATGCATCCTGAAAAAACTGACCACTGAATCCTCTCTCTCCTCTCCACTCTATAGACTAGAAGAAGCTTCAGAGCCTTTTCCATTTGCAACTACCACTTGCCATAGAAAGAAGAGTTTTCATGAAAATATATCATTTTTCCTTACTTCATCCCATCTACCATCTCTAAGGGGTTCCATCCCCAAGAACAGGGCCCAGCCTGTGTGTAGAAAGGGCATGCCTGCTGCCCTCCTGAGCTGTTGGGTGGACGGAGGCCTCCCCTTTCCTGTAGTTGGTTACACCCAGGAGCACACCTGAGACAGGGCTTGAGGGGAATGGCCATCCCCAGAGCTAGGCACTAAGACTCAAACTAGCCCTGCAGACATCAGGAGTGAGGAGTGGAAGTGTGCAGTCCCCAGTCCACACAATTACATTTAAATGTGGCCAGAAGACAGCCTGTAGGGATACTATTTCCCTTTTCAGCCACTCTGACATCCCATGTCAACAGGTTGACTTGGATATAAGCCGTTTAATTCAACATGTCCAGCCTCTTCCCAAGGAAGCTGTGGGCTGGATTTCCAGAACAGTGGGAGTTTTCTAGCTTAGAACCCAGTTTGGTGGCTTTATTATTATTATTATTTTCTTCTAAACAAAAGTTTAACTCAAAGAATTTTTCTTCACCTTCTATCACTCTCTTACTATGACACAATGTGTTCCTCAGTTTTGCAACCCTTATTCTTTAGAGAAACCGTCATATCCTTGGTCCTGGTTCTGCTATTCCTCTAGAACAGAACTGTTCATCTGCTGAGAAAGTCACCAGCCCTCAGCAGACACAGAATCTGCCATTAGTGAGGGTGTGGCCACTGGTGACAAGTCCCTGTGAGGCTGCCAGAGCCCAAGGAACACTTCTGCTGGTTGTACAGATAATGTTGATGGATGTGGATTTTTCCTGGTTTTCTTTCCTTTGGAGAAAGACAGGACAGGTTGGTGAGAAGAGAATCATTTCAAGAACACGGAAGATACAAACAGAAAGTCTACGACTTACCGTATGTTTGACTGTTGTGTGTGAGAGACCTCTCTGACCTTTTTAATAAAATAGAATTAAAAAAAGAAATCCAGATGTCATTTCATAAAACTCCAGGGCTGGATGAGGCTTTAGAAACTAACTGGCTCTAACTCATCCTCCTCACTCCACAGGAGAGGAAAGTGAGGCCAGAGAAGGGATGTGATGCCTGGGGTCACACGGTGTGTTCGAGTAGGGCTGGGACCAGGGCATGGGTGTCACACCTCCTGCACCATGCTCATCTTGAGTGCCCCAGCCTCAGCTACCTCTGAACTCTACACCCTAGGCAAAAACAAGCTTCTTAAAGCCTTCTAGGTTCTGGGAGCACCACAGGAGGGCAGTGAGTAGCCAAACAGGGGTACTGAATTCTACAGCAGTACACTCACTCGATAGTCTGAAGTCTACAGATGGTTTTAGGCCTGGGAGCTGGGAAAACAGACCTTCAGAGCTTGCCAGGAGCCCTGCTCAAACCACACTGAGGAAGTCATAAAATGGAAGCAATTTGAGTCTTCCAATCCATCTATCTCCAGCCATTTCTGACCTAAGGTTTGCTTTTTATTTTTTTTAAAAAAAGCTCTCCACCCTCCAGGTAACCTTGTTTGAAGGGCTGAGCCATCTAGAAAAAGTTCTGTGACTTGGTGACACTTCATTCCCAGGTACAGATCAGGGTACAGATCTGTGGGTACAGATCAGGCCTGGGCACTAGAAATAACCACAGCACCTTCTAAATCAAGGTACTGCCTGCACTGGTTCTAACTATGCATGTACAGTGCCCTCACTCTAGGCCAGCACTGCCCAAGGGAAGGGCTCCTGGAGAAACAGCTCTGCCAGTTGTCACATCCACTGACTTTATACATAGGAAACAATGATAAGACAGTGGCTTTGAGAGGGATAAGACGCCATCCCTTCACAAATACATATACGCACAACATATATACAAACACACATATGCACACACACAGAACTACTGTGGAACAAACCATCCAGAGAAACACCCTCCTGTTCAGTCTGGTATGCACCCACACACATTTACACACACAGAGCACAGGGGAACATTACCATGGGTTTCTGTGGAGTGACTAAACCAAGCAAACTTCCCTTTCTTCTGATCAAGCATGCTCGCCGGAGTGCCTCCTTTCACAGACAAGATAGATGGTCAGCGTCAAGAACCAGGAAAAAGACATCAACAGAGCACATGCAGTCAGCCACGGGCAAAAGAAAGAAACAAGGAACTCACTTTCACATAGAACATCCATTTTTATCACCGAAAATAAACAAAAAAAAAATCTCAAACCAATAAACCAAAACATAGAGGAAAACATAACAAAACAGAACCAAACCCCCAACTCACATGAATTAACATCACAAAACAAATGATGGACCCTGGGGAGAAGGAATTACTTCAGGAGAAAGAGTCTATCTGGCATATCCAATGAGTAACTTTGAGAGGGTTTCCTTGGCGGGGGCTGCCACTCATCCTTCCTGCTTCCTTAGGGAGCTGTCACCCTTTGCAGACTCAAGTGGGGTCACTGCTAAATTCTAACTGTAGCCCTGGTATCCCCTTCATTCCTACCCGATAGCCAGATGACTTGTCTTCTTCCTTACATGGGACCACACTGCAAAATTTTCACCTTTAGTGGATTCAAGGGCTCCCTTGCTGTTGTACCTGGATGGAGTCATGTGCAGGTGGAAAAACAACCCACTGACCTACTTGCTCCTTTGTTCAGTTCAATAATTCAATTTTATTCAGCAAAGACTCATCAAAGCCCTAAGGCTTACATCCAAAACATATATGTATCTGCTTTTAATTGGTTTAAATGGGCCAATAAGTTGTGAAATTGCCTGTCCATGGGTGGTCATTTGAGGAAGTTTGTAAAGAAGGGAGAAGAACTCTGTGAGCTCCTGCTGGGTCTGGGCTACAGCTGAAGAGCAGTAGAATGCTCCAGAAGAGTATGAAGACACTAGCCACTGCACAGGAGAGTGTGAAGACAGCAGTCACTGCAAGGGAGAATGTGAGGACACCAAGCACTGCATGAGAGAGTGTGAGGACTCCAGCTACTGCATGGAAGAGTGTGAAGACACCAGCCACTGCACAGGAGAGTGTGAAGACACTAATCACTGCATGGAAGAGTGTGAAGACACTAATCACTGCATGGAGAAGTATGAAGAAACTAGCCACTGCATGGGAGAGTGCAAAGACAATAGCCACTGCATGGAAGAGTCTGAAGACTCCACCTACTGAATGGAAGAGTCTGAAGACTCCAGCTACTGCATGGAAGAGTGTGAAGACATCAGCCACTGCACAGAAGAGTGTGAATACTCCAGCTACTGCATGGAAGAGCATGAAGACACTAATCACTGCATGGGGAAGGGTAGGTTCTGTATGGACTTGAAGTTCTGGATGTCAAGTGCTTTAGCTAGTTGCTCAAATAGAGTTTTTCCATTTCATTTGAAAGAACTGGCATGAGCTGTGCCTCTGTCAGATCACTATGGAGGGTTCTGGGAATGAGAGAGGCAAGTAAGGCACAATCACAACTTAGGTTGGTGCAAAAGGAATTGTGTTTTTTGCATTGTTGGAATTTGCCATTTGGTATTAAAATATCTTCTTAAATAAATTTGGTTATGTTATGCATCATTTTAATGGTCATTTCTCACTTTATGTTTTTTTTATTAATGACATATTACTTGGTATTTATTTTATGTTTATTTTAGACTATGGAAATAATGTTAGACAGAGCAAATTCAAGTGATTTGGGTCATAAATCAGTAGAGACAACTCACAACATCAGCTCATTTGGCCCAGGAATTGCTAATGAATGGTGCAGTGGTGGTTCAAACTGTAACAACCACTAACTGTATGATGCAGTGTGGTTCAAAAAGTTTTGCAAAGAAGGCTAGAGCCTTGAAGATGAGGATGGTAGTGAGATACAGAAAGTTGACAATGACCAATTGAGAATCATCATCGAAGCAGATCCTCTTACGACTACACAAGAAGTTGCCAAAGAACTCAATGTCAACCATTCTATGGTTGTTTGGCATTTGAAGCAAATTGGAAAGGTGAAAAAGCTTGTTAAGTGGGTGCCTCATGAGCTGAGCAAAAAAAAAAAAATCGTTGAATTGTCATCTTATTCTACTCAAAAACAACAAATTATTTCTTGATCAAATTGTGATGTGCAAAGAAAAGTGGATTTTATATG
This sequence comes from Cheracebus regulus, assembly GCA_963574635.1. Lineage (NCBI taxonomy): Eukaryota > Metazoa > Chordata > Mammalia > Primates > Pitheciidae > Cheracebus > Cheracebus regulus. The sequence continues at coordinate 15,964 of CAUYQU010058678.1, read as the reverse complement.
ACAACTAGCAAAGACCAGCTCAGTGGTTGGATGGAGAAGAAGCTCTGAAGCACTCCTCAAAGCCAACCCTGCACCAGAAAAAGTCCTGGTCACTGTTTAGTGGTCTGCTGTTAGTGTGGTCCACTATGGCTTTCTGAATCCCAGAGAAACCATTACATCTAAGAAGCATGCTCAGCAAATTAATAAACAGCACCAAAAACTGCAATGCCTGCAGCCAACACGGGCCAACAGAAAGGGCCCAATTCTTTTCCACAACAAGGCAGGACCGCACATGGCACAACCAATGCTTCAAAAGTTGAACAAATTGGGCTACAAAGTTTTGCCTCATCTGCCATATTCACCTGACTTCTTGCCAACCAACTACCACTTCTTCAAGCATCTCAACAACTTTTTGCAGAGATAATGCTTTCACAACCAGCAGGATGAAGAAAATGACTTCCAAGAGTTTGTTGAATCCAGAAGCATGGAGCTTTATGTTATAGGAATAAAAAAGCTTCTTTCTTGTTGGCAAAAGTGCGTTGATTGCAATGGTTCCTATTTTGATTAATAAAGATGTGTTTGAGCCTAGTTATAGTGATTTAAAATTCACAGTCTGAAGCCACAATTACTTTTGCACCAGGCTAATATTCATGAGTGGCAGCGAATGCAGGCAGGAAGTCAGTCATCACTTGCAGAAGGAAGCATGTGCCCTGCTGAACTGATGGGTGGCCTCATCACTTCCAGGAAAGGCATGAGGGGATGGGAAACTCAAGTTTTAGGCTTTTCTTTATTTTATCCTCTTCTCCTAGAACACAGGTTATAGTCAATAGATTTCTTTGAATGTTGCCTGGTAGGGAAAATTTTGGAGACTGGCTAGTGACAGAAAAGGGCCATGCCTATTTTTAACTGGAAGGGCCGTGTCTCACACACTCATCTTCAAGATACAAAGTGTGGAATGAACAGAAACTTAATAACTGGCAGGGTTTTTTATTTTCAGTTCTCAAAAATCCCACATGCCAAAAAACACTGAGAGTTAGGAGCTGAAATGAAACACTTGGTTCGAGTTTCCCTTCTAGGGAAAGGTATGTCTCAAACAGTCACTAATGTGGGACTCTTATAATGAATGATCTTTTATCCAGAGATGTAGGGGTAGATGTAGGCCTCCAGTCACCAAGTTTCTACCTGTGTGGTGACTGAGGGGAGGAGAGCCCCGCTTAGTGGTGTAGAGCCCAGAACATCAACATCTTCCATGCAGAAACATTATTCAGCTTTTGGCTCTGACATCCTAAGTGTCCTATCTTGCCCAATTTCAGAAGTAACTGTATGATCATTTAAAAACCCTGAATTTGACCAGGGCTGGTCTCTCATGGGGCCAAGGTGGCAGCCACCTGCATGGAAAATGATCTGAAGAGCAACTAAATCATTTCCCTGGATGGTTCGTGGGAGTCTCAGTTAGATCTTTCTTTTCGGGCATGTCATATATCTAAAGGCTCCTGGCTGAAATAAAAAAAAAATCTCACCTGGAAGAAGCAATATATGAACACCCTAGTGCCTATTCATTTGTGATAGTTTATCCCATAAGCAACCGAGGGAATAAAATGGTGAAAAGGTGTTTGTGTTCCTATTATCAAGGGATTACATAGTGGTGTCAAAGCTGATTCCTCAAGGAAATCTAGGAAGCTGAATGTCCAAATTGTTGAAAGTTTAGGATCATGAATGCTAGATACTTATTCAAGGGATGAGATGAAAAGCCTGACCCCTCCCTTGGCCTTTCAAATGATGAGTTGGTTGGAAACTAAGGGGCACCTTTTCTCTAAGGGCAACTCACTCCAATGCCCTTAGAAGTGAAACTTGATTATCTGCTCATCTGCAGGCAATGTCATAATAGCACACCCTCTATAAGGCACAATATGCTTTCTTGAATGGATCTGCGAAGGAGAATGTTGTAGAAGAAAGCTAGAGTGGAAGCTTATTTTCCAGTTTTTTAACTTCCCTCTTACCAGGTGCTGTGGACCAAATGTGTTTCTCTGGACTAACCTGTCCCTTGCTTCTGCTGAGAAGATGCCACAAGAAAATGAGATTTCTTTGAAAGTGTAAGGAACATGTGCCAGCAGGAGTGGCTGGCAAATCAGCAGATTTGCTAAGAAAAATGCCCAGTCACTATTCTGGAATGCAGTTGGTGGCTCAAGATGGCTAACATCATTGCATTTTTAGTACTATCATCAATGGCTACTGCAAGTTGTATGGCCAACTTGCCAACAACTGATTGCATCCTTGAATTAACGTCTTCTTTCTCCGACCCCGCATACATATACTCTTGGTGGCCACTCTTGCTTGAATAGTCCTTAGTAGGACTGTTTCTATGCCTCAAGAGAGGTGCACAATTATTGTCTTACAGCAACCAATGTCTCCTCTGACCTGCTTTGGGAACAGTTGTGTGATTACTGGGGAGATTATAAAAAGTCATTTTCTCCCTGGGATAATCTCTTGAAACTGGAAAGCACACCAGCTGTGCTAGTGGATGAATGCTAGAGCTAAGCTATTGTATAGATTACCCTTTCTTGGTGTTTGAGTTTCAAACCTTCTGAGGGTTTACTCGGTGAAATTTGGGAATCTTCCATTAAACACCAGGTGGTGCTTTGAAAGTATGGCTGCACCGATCAGTGGGCCAGCCTTCCTACAGCTGTGGTCCACAGCGAATGGGCAGGCTCAGAACACACAAGCCTCATTTTCTCCCATGGAAATGAGCTCTCCATAAAACAAACGGCTCTTTTGTCACTTCCCTATATTGCTGAAAGCAAGCCTCCAAGTAGAGAATCTGCTGCAGGCTGTGCCCATGTGTGAACATGCATGTTCTCCTTAAAAAGAAATTGGGTCTCATTTAGCCACCAAAAGGCCAGCATGATGTGTGTCCAGAGATGACCAAAGCCATCCACATGAATAAAAGACTCCAGAAGGGGTTTTGGCAAAGGATTGAGAGTCAGAACCACTTTGGTTTTGATAAAAAAGAAAAAAGGCCCTCAGGTGACAGCAACAAATCCATGAAGGAAACAGTGAGAAAAATCTTCTTTGGTGTTCGCTGGTGTACTCTCGTTTCCTTCCTTCCCACCGCATCCTGACTCCCTTCCTTCCCATCCCGAGGCTGGCAGGAGGACAGGGAGAACCATCCTCATCGAGAGTATCTGGCCTGTTCCTGAGGCCCCATCTCAGAGCTTTTTATGTGTCACGACTGAGTGAGTGGCACCAGAGCAAAGCTTGACATGAGAGAATGAGGGATGGATGTGGGGCGAGATGAAATAATCTGCCTAGTTCCAAAACCTTTAGTCACCCAAAATAGCTTTGACTTTGTCCCAGCATGGAGCTTTGTAATGTCCTAATGTGCCTGTCAGCAGGAGTGGCTGGCCTCTCATGAGATTCGCTAAGGAAAATGCCCAGTCTGTATTCCGGAACTTAGCTGGTAGCTTGTTATCCAAGGCCAGTGAGCTCACCAGCTGCTATCAATCTTATGCCTCCTCTGGGAGGAAGAGGGTTGATGCCGCAGGCCCAGACATCCCAGGCAGTGGCTGGGGATGTTGCACACACTGCTTGCCCCACCCAAACTTCTCCAGTGTGTGGGATGTCATGCAAGGCCAATGGCTAAGTCCAGGTCACCTGCCTGCTGGGATGCAGCATCCAGGCTTCCAGGCACTTTGAGATGGAACTAAGGAATTGACTTTGCCATGTACTTGGCCAGGTGCCCATCTTATTACATTTTTTGCATATGAGTGGCATAATTCATATTTATTTTCTCAAAGTACTAATTAGACTTATGGTTAACAAGCAAAAGGATTCCTCATTTCCTACCTCATTAACTCCAATCTGGTATCTAAAACATCCTGCAATTTGACTTCATCCTATCTGTTACAGGTTGAATTATGTCCCGTTGGAAGTTCAGATGCTGAAGTCTCAGCCCCCTATACCTCTAAGTGTGGCCACACTTTGAAGACAGAGTCTTTAAGGAGTTCATTAGATTCAGATGAGGTCATGAGGGTTGGCTGAATCCAGTGTGACTGGATCCTTTTGAGCAGGACAACTGTGGACACTGACAGATACAGATGGAAGATGACGTGAAGACACAGAGATAAGACAGCCACCTGAAGCCAAACAGGGACCTGGGGACTGCCCCTTTTCCTCGCGACCCTCAGGAGGAACCAAGCCCACCAGCACCTTGATCTCAGACTTCCAGCCTCTAGACTGACAAAGTCAGTTCCTGCTCTTCCAGTCCCTGGGCCTGTGGTATGTCATTGGGCAGCCCTGGATGACTCAGACACTGTTGATTTTCTCTCATTTCCTGAGACTTTCTGCAGAAACTGCAACCACGTCGGGCTGCCCTCCTCACCATCCTTCAGCCTGCTCCTCTTTTCCAACCTCTGGTCTTTCCCACGCACGGGCCCTACGTCATGCCCTGTTCCCCTCCCTGCACGTATTTCAGGGGTCAGCGAACTGCAGCCTGCCCCGTCCGTCTTTGTCAGCACAGTCCTCCTGGGACTGTCGTGCCCGGTGTGTGCTGTCTATCACCACTCTCACACCATAGCAGAGGCTCTGTGTGGCCTGCAAAGCCTACAATATTCACTCTCTGGTCCTTTCTAGGAAGAGTTGGCTGACCCCTGATCTATCCAAATTTCATTCCTTCTCAGAAGCCCAGTTCACATCTGTGCCAGCTCCCAGGACCACCCTCCTGCCCACCGAGTCTCCTCTTCTGAGCTCCTGTAACACTGGGGACTGTGAGAATTTTAAGTAAAAAACCTAGATCTCTGTTTTGGTTTCACCCTGTCTCTAGAATAACATTTCATATCTTCATGGAGTTTGAAGGGGACTTCTATGTGCTGGACAGTTGAGAGTCTGTCCTCAGACCCACTCTCCTTCCCTCTGCCCGGGCCTGGTGCTCCGGGAAGCTGACCTTGCTTCCTGCTTGGGCTGGCCCATGGACAGCACTGGCAGGATGCCCCTGGGTGGACCCGAGGAGAGTGACGTGGGGCATTCACTCACTCCCTGACTCAAGCATGCAGGGTTGGTGTAGACTGGCTGCTTCTTGCTGCCCAAGGCCACGGGTCTGCCCCCCGGTCCTCTCCACACAGCTGCTCTCTGACTCTGAGGCTGCCCCTCACTTTGTTCTTCCAGTCTTTCCCGGTAACTGCGCCGCACAGTTGCCACCCTGGGTACTGTACTTGCTGGCTTCCTTAGACCCTGGCTGCATCTTTATTAAACCCTCCTTAAGTCACCTAGTTTAAACACACTTTCTGTTTCCATGGGGACACTGACAAATCCCTAAGGCGCAGGCAAGGTAGATATTATCCCCACTGACAAAAGAAAATATAGTCCCAAAAGGCTGAAGTTAGGCGCCTAAGGGGAGAGCTGGTAAATGGCAGAGAATGAAAGTCCAGGGCTTTTTCAGCCCCATCAGGCAATGTTGCTGAAGCGCTTATCTGCAGGCTGAACTGCTGATGAGAGCTGGTGGTGCAGGGTCCTGTAGCAGGGTAGCCCCACGGCAGAACAGAACTGAGAGAGTGGGCGGTGCTACTCCTCAGGAATGGAGGAACTGAGGCATGTTTCATCTGATTTAATTTTCTCTTTCAGAAAACAATAACTTGTAAAGTTAGTCCTTACCACTTTTCTATGGCTGAATAGATCAAGCACAAGGCCAAATGTTTTCTCAAGTGGGTGGGTGAAGGAACTCTTCACATGTCCTTGCCCATTTGCAATCTTAGGAGTCTAGTACTGTGAGTTCAGGGAAAGCACCAAGGAGAGTCCTCACCTTGGCCTTGCCCTGAGTAGCTCCAAAGCTTTGGCAGGTCACAGAATAGCTTTGGTCTCTTACATGGATAAACTGAACTGGAGGGTAAACTGAGACTCTCTTCTAAGGGAAAGAAAGGAAAAGAATGGCAAAAGAGAAAAGAAGGTTGCAGAATGAAAGAGGAAAAAGTGGATGAGAGAAAAAGAAAAGAGAAAAGAAACATGATCCCGAGGTCACAGCAGCCTGCCTGGGTGGAAAGGTCACAGAGAAAGGTACCATCAGCTTCCAGAACCTTCTCAACAACTTCCTGCCAGCCCAGGCCCAGCTTGGCTTCCTCTGCATAAGCAATTAAAACCAGGTTGATTTTAAGCCATCAGAAAGTAGATATAAAACAGGATTAAATATTAAGAAGCCAAACAAAGTGGCCTTATTAAAAAGGCAAAATAGAAGCGCACTGTGCGATCATCATAATTACGATCACTGCTGTAAACTGGGAGGAGGCATAAATGCCTGCCCTTGATCTGCAGCCATAATCCAAAGAAGAAAGCCAGGGTCGTTGTGATCTCAGCAGGCCGTAAACATCCTGTGCTCCCAAGCAGAAAATCTCTCTCAGCCATTATGGCACCACGGAGTCCATCAGGCTGCCTTGGCTATTGCTGCTGGGTTGGCGGGGAGGCGGATGGGGCAGGGAGGGGCAGGGGCAGGAAGTGTAGCTGTGCCCAACACACTTCTGAACTTCGGAACACACTGTCTCCCACCCCGACCCCACCTTCACTAGAGGTGGCAGGGCAGCCTGGGACATGCTCAGACCCTCGGGGACTATGAGGGACACAGGCTATCTGACAACACAGGAGGGCAAGACACTCTAAGGGGAAAATATAGCTTGCCTGCAACCATTAGGGATGGGACAGGGATCTTCTAGACACGGAGTGTGGTGGCTTTTCTCTAGAGGACTCCTTTGGAAACCCAATTTTCACTACTAAAAGGACGTTAGTAGTGTCCTTTTAAGTGCTAAGTGCAACATGCCAGATGGTCACCCACGTGGTATGATTGCAAAGGGATAGAGAATGATTTGTACCCCCAATCCTCCTCCAACCCAGTTCCATGACACCTAATGGCCATTACTTGATTTTAAGGCCTTATCCCCCCGAGTGCACAATAGGAACATCAGCCATTTCTATCTTCATATTAATAAAAAAAGAAGCTCAGTTTTTCGGTCACTTGTTGTATGTCACAGCTACTCTTCCACACTTTACATACATTAATTGATGTAACTCTGTGAGGGAGGCATTAGATGTCCTTATTTTTTGAATGAGAAAATTGAGGCTTAGGGAATTAAGTCATTTACTCAAAGCAAGTGCCAATAAGATCCAGGATTTCAACGCAGGTAGATCTGATGCCAAGTCTATCCTCTTAGCTATAATGTCTACTGATGAATTTATAAAGCCTTTTCCTCTCTCTCATGAGACAGCAAGGGTAAGAGAGCCCTGAGGATGTGCTGGCATCACTAAGCGGAGGAGGAGGGCAGCGGGTGCAGGCAGTGGTCCTGGGGAGAAGACACTCGTTTTATGATCCTGCCCAGGGCCTCCCTGCTGGCTCTTCTGGGCAGAAGGAGGCAGTCGGCAGGCAGCGTGGTTAGGAGCATGGGCTTGGGGGTCAGGGGCCTGAATTTGAATCCTGGCTCTGTCACTCAGAGCTATGTGACCTCACTCTTCTGTGGCTCAGTTTCCCTAGTGTAAAATGGAGATCTTAACCACAGAGTCAGAGGGGTCTGTAGGATTGTAAGCCAGATCTTCATTTGACTTTTTATTTTTATTTTTTTTTGAAAGTGTCTCACTCTTGCTGTGGCTGGAGTGCAGTGACATGATCTTGGCTCACTGTAGCCTCCAGCTCCCAGTCTCAAGTACTCCTCCCACCTCAGCCTCAAGAGTAGCTGGGACCACAGCCATGCAACACCATGCATGGCTAATTTTTAAATTTTTTGTAGAGACAAGGCCTCACTATGTTGCCCAGGCTGGCCTTGAATACCTGGTCTCAAGCAATCCTCCCGCCTCAGCCTTCCAAAATGTTGGGATTACAGGTATGAGCTACTGTGCCCCACCTAGCCCTTCACTGTATAAGTGAGAATGTTAAAGTCCAGAGCCGTAGCTTGTCTGGAGTCAAGCTGGACACCATAGGCAGACGGTGGTAGAGTTCTGAGCCTGTTTCCACCATCAGTGCTGCCTCCCTTTCTCACTTGCCATTGACACACATCACGGAGGGGCCAGGAGCCCTCCCTTGGTCAGAAAGGCATTGAGGCTGGGCACAGGCCCCAGGCTTCCTCTCCTGTCCAGAAGTCAGAGTTTTACCGTGAATGAGTTCTGACCTTTGCACCCTGTTCCTTGCCATTCACAACAGCTATATAGAGCTCACGATTTGCCCTCATTTTCTCTCTTCTCTTGGGCCCAGTCTTTCCCACTTCACACTGCTTTCTGCTGCTGAAGAACAGGTCAGATTTCCTGCAAGGGGGCTCTACAGGGGCCCAGCACTACCTTGAAGGCTGTGGGCAGCCACAGAGGGAGAGCTGTCTTGAGCACACAGCAACACTTCCTCAGACGCATCTCATTTGTGTCTTCCCTTCCAGCAGGCAAGTCAATTGCTGCCTTAAATTCCTAGGCTGCTGCCATTGATGACATTTATGTGAAGTGAGTCACTTTAGCTCCAAAGCCATGGTGTCTCTTCAGCCCCATAATTTCATGAATGAGTGTATGGCAGCTGTCAGAATATTGATCAGCTTGCCCCACTATGTGGTGCGCCCTTTGCTTTAATTCTTTTCCAAACTGCCTGCTGCATGCTTGCAGTTTTGTTTTCCTCCTTCTTGCCCTGGTGCAGATAGTCTTTGGTCCATCTAGCTACTTTATGTGTTTATGTATCATTTTAGGGGTGTGTGTGTGTGTGTGTGTGTGTTTAAATAGAATCTTGTGCTGTTGCCCAGGCAGGAGTGAATTAAGTCACTTACTCAAAGCAAGTGCCAATAAGATCCAGGATTTAAACCCAGGTAGATCTGATGCCAAGTCTGTCCTCTTAGCTGTAATGTCTACTGGCATGATCACAGCTCACAGCAGCCTCAATCTTCCAGGTTCAGGTGATCCTCCTGCCTCCGCCTCCCAAGTATCTAGGACTACAGGCCCACACAACCACACCTGGCTAATTATTTTGGTTTTTTTTTTTTTAGAGATGGGGTTTCACTACATTGCCCAGACTGGTCTTGAAGTCCTAGGATCAAGGAATTATCCCACCCTGGCCTCCCAAAATGCTGGGATTGCAGGTGTGAGGCACCACGACTGGCCTCTGGCTGCTTTAACTGCCCACATCTTTCATGAGAGGTACTGAGAATTCATGCATTTCTAGGCTCACTGCTACAGGCAGGGCTTCCTTCTCCCCTGGATCAGGCAGAGCCCCTTAAGATAGAAGTTCAGTGCTAAGGATCATGTTTAAAAGGGGCAATAATAGAGTTCTTTGATGAGGAAGGGCCAGTAACTCATGTGTCATTATAGAGAAGAGCAGAAAAAAAAACATGAAAAAGTTTAATTTAGGTAAGAAGAACCTAAGAGACCTCACCACCACCTTCCAATATCTGAAGACTTTTTACACAAGAGGAAGACACTGCCTGCCCAGAGTAGTTCTAGAGGGCACTGCACAAAAGAAGGAAACTGGAGGGGGAAGACCGCACCCTAATGGGAGAAACATTTCCCAAATGGCCTGGCTGCCTGGGGAGATGAGGACTTGCTCATTAGTAGAAATTTTCAGGCAAAGCCTGGATAAGCATTTGCTGAAGGTGTGAGGGAGGTGAAGGTTGAGAGGAGATCTCTAAGATTTCTTTTCCTTGGAAAAAATAAATTGAGCTCTCCAAGAAAGGAGGGTGTTGATTGGATAAAACCCTGAATTGTTGGTTGTAAGGAAACTCTGGGCACAGAGAGAGAGGTGCTTGAAGCACCTCTCTTGTCTTCTGGAGGAGTCTTCCTCAGTAAGGGCTTCACCACACCACATCACTGTCAGTCAGCACACAGGATCCGCAGCCTTGCTCCCAAGGCCCTTGGTAATCTGCTTTCACTCTACCCATCCAGCCACACCTTCCCTCTCCAGCATTTGCCCTCTGATCCATGTACTCAGCCCTACTCTCCGCCTCTAGAATATGCCACACACGGTTCCTCTTGCTTTGACACCATCGATGGAGGGCTTAATGCATGCAGGGCGCTTGCCAGGAGCTGTGCACCTGTGTCTGGGTCTTTGCGTTGCTGCCGCACTCTTGGAATTCCATCTCCACAGCTCCTACACATGCACAAAAGCCCTCCTACTTACCTTCCAAGATTGACCACCTCCACGAAGCTTCCTTGACCTACGTGGCATCCCAGAATGGTCCTTTTCCCCAAGGCATTTCCTATTTGTGCCACGTAGCTTGGTGCTCGGACACACACGGTTCTTTGCCTGTTCATTAGGAGAGTCCAGCAGTGTTTGCTGTTCAGGCTCTCACATAACATCACCTCCTTTAATGCTTACAAGAACCTGGGGAGACTACTGGGGAAGGCATCTCCAGCCACAGGTCAAGATGAGAAAACTGAGGCTGCTGAGAGCAGAACCAGGACAGGGGTGCAGGCCTTCTCCAGCCTCTGGTCCCTGCTGCTTCCCCAGCCACTGGTGCCTTTGACATATGCTCCTGGGACAAGGAAGAGCAAGGCTGCTCTAGCCCCACCTGGCAGGCCCCAACAGCCCTTGTATCCTGACACTCCTGTCCTTTCCTCTCCACTGAAGCTCCCAGAGAGCACCCCCATCTGCTGCACCAAGCTGTCTTCCCTGGCAGGGCAGATGGGAGTGCCCCAGGGTGGAAGCATGGCTGGGGGCTTCCATTGGAGGCATCGGAGGCACCTGGAAAGACTGGCTGGCATTGGAGCATACACCCGAAATTCAGCTTGCTTTCTTTTTTTTCTCCTTCACGCTCATAGAAGTGGTGTGAATGAGTACCTTGGGGCCAAGGGACAGGGTGTGCACTGCTTCACTCATTCAATGTTTCATTCATTATTCTGGAGCCATTTATCCAGCCACCCACCCAGCGGAGTGGGTGGCTGGATAAACGGCTCCTTCCTCCATCCTGGGTTATTCTGGGTAAGAGCTAACATGTGGGGACTGGTGGGCAGTGGTTTTCATGCCCACAGCAGCTGGGGCAGCTCTAAGCCATGCACATTGAAGGAGAAAGTGACCCTAAACCAAAAGTGCAAGGAGAACAGATGTGGATGAATGCTGGCCTCTAACACTCTCATTATTCCACTGAACAGCCTCTCCCTCCAGATCCTGCCTCTCAAGGCTGAGTCTGAATCAAAGGCCTTCTTCACCCTCCATCCCTCCTCCCTCTTTGCCCAAATCTTAGAACTCTTCTGTAATTTCTCAGGAGAGTTGGGCTTGTTGGGGACGCTGACTGTTCTTTCAGAAGAGAGAAATGGTTTTTGAAATCCAGAGAACAAGGACTACTGTCTTCAACAAGCAAAAGGCCTAGAGGCATGACAGGAAGTGGGAATGCTAATGATCCTGAAATCGACTTGAAATGTGAGGCTTGACCTTGGGTTCACCCAGCCTGACTGCCTGGGGTACACAGCTACCTCTCAGTGACCTGTCTCCTTCTGAGTCCTAAATTTGAGGAGGATTCATGCTGTAGGCTCAGTGGCCCAGGAAACCTGGAAGGAAGGAAAGGATATAGAGGTTCTGATTTGGGGATGGAGCCCTGCTCGTGGTGGATGGAACACAGGAAGGCTCCAGGGGTGAGGAGTGGGAGTGTGGGGTCGTGTGGGCTGTGTAATTTTAGGTATCGGTGGGCCTGTCCAGCCAGAGCATAGGCCCTGGGCAGAGTCAAGCTGCTCTATTGCTTTTGTTGCTTACATTACAAGAGTAACAACTACCTGGGTGGTAATGTGCCTGATTGGGGAAAGCAGAAAGGGGACAGTGGCCTGTTACTATCTCGATAATACTGTGGGGGAGTGTGCCTCCTTGCAGATGGGAGTGACCAAGCACAGACATCAGAAAGGGAGAAAGGGCTGTGTCAAGGGATAGGAGGGAGAGAGGCAGACAGAGAGAGGCAGAGAGGTCCCTGGAGCTGCCTGGGCCAGAGGCAAGAGGCAACAGCCCCTCTCTGCTCAGTACTGGCTCCTTTTTGAGAAGGCACATGGTGTAGCAGTTCAGCGTTTCCCTCACAGAGTCGCTGGGAGGACAAAGGGAGATGAGGTGGGAAATGATCTCAAAAGCACAACCCCTCATGGAAACGTAAGGCAGGAGGGAGCGCAGGGAGGGAAAAGCAATTAGTGTGAGTAATTAACCATGCCAGGATAATTCATCACACCATCAGGAGGATGCCGCTGCATCCAGGACACTGTCTTTCCACTGTCACTCAATAGCCACAGGTGTCAGAGGGAAGAACCTTCCAGCAACTGGGGGTGCAAAAAGATGGAAGGGTTTGTTGTGACTGGTAAGTATCTACATGGAGAGTGTGCAAGAAACAGGGTGGAAAGACTCTGTAGTGAAGGTGTTGTAGAGAAATTTCACACACATGACAGGAGAGAAGGAGAAAGCCTCAGGACACTTCCCAGCACTGAGGTTTCACTGTCCAGTACTTTCAAGGCAAAGATCGACATTGTCAGGGTAGTGGCTCTGGGAAAAGGGCAGGAAAGCGTGGGCCCTAAGAGTCAGCTGCCCAGAGTCCTTATGCAGTGGACACTTCCTCTCTTGTGACCCCTGCTGCCTGGCCAAGATGAGGGAAGCATCTGTTTGTAAAATGAGGGCATCGTCTCCTCAGCTCAGCCACACACTTGTTCTGGAATATGAGACTCCAGGAGAAAGACAGGGCTGGAAGGGGCTTCAAGGGAATAGGAATGAGAAACATTAACAGACAATTAGAGATCCTTTGGGTATTACTTTTACATATGAGGAAACTGAGGCCCAGAGAGGAAAGGATTGTTCATGGTTGCAGGGCCAGTTAGTATCAGAGCTGGGACTAGGAACCAGGTCTCCATACTCCCTTTCTAGAGCTTCTTTCCACTCCACTTCTCCTCCTTTCACCAGGCTCATGATTCTGGGGGGCTACCATGTGCTTGCCTCTCTGACAAAAGAGAAAGAAGGATGGCTTTTGAGTCAGATGGGGTGTGCCTGGGTATGAGCCTGGGTAAAACTTCTGTTAGCCAACTGGCCTCAGGCCAATGATCTGAACCTCGCCTTTCTCATCTGAAAATGGAGATCATACCAGTTTCAGAGAGTGAAGTGAGGGCAAAGATAATATGGGCAAGAGGAGGTGCTTGATAAGCAGTAGCTGTCATTCCTAATATTCAGTATTAGAACTCTGTGTAGAATACCTGGACACTGGGCATGTGTACTGGGGAATACAAAAGCAAATGCAGGCCAAGAGAAGAATGTCCTCAGGACCCCTTGCTTTGCATCTAAAGGTCTCCTGGAGGTGGTACTCTTATTGGAGAGGATACAGCATTCTCAGGACCACCCCCTAAAGATGCCATAGTTAGCCATGTTCCCTTTGGGGCCACCAGCTTCTCAGATGTGATCCTCATTGCTTCATTCTCGTCATGAAGTATTCATGAAGTTCCTACTGCATGCCTACAGTCACTCACCAATGGCATGGTCCCTTTCCTGGAAATAATCCTTACAATCATGAAAAAAAATTAAGCACAGCTTGAAGAAAGAGAGCTGCATTAACCTCCCTTTTGTGTCCCCTTGAATTTTTTTTAACCCTAGAGTAAGCCAAGACCCTGCCAGAGATTATGTTTTGTTCTCTAACCCACTTGCTGCCATTAAGAAAAGGTCACTTGTGACCACAATTTGGGCTCCATGGTGTCCTTCTGGCCTTGCTCTGGCTGTACAGTGGGGTCAAGAAGCAATCTTAGGATGGCCACTGCTACAGATCTCTGTAGTTTAACTGGAAAGAGTTTTTGCTTCTATGAACAAGTAACACCAGTACCAGGGCAACATGGGGCCTCAGCTTCTGTTGGGTTTTAAAAAGATTTTGGTCTAAACATATTTTTCAATATGCAACAATTGGGTTAGTCTAATGACAAATGTCATCCCCTTCCATTGCCAGAGCAACATACTACTTCCATTAGGAGTAATGTTTCCTGGCTAGATTAAGGCATGGAAAATAATTTTTGGTCATCAACAATTCCCTTCAGTTTCACTGATCTGATTAAACTTAGCAACGGAAAAAGGAATTTACAAATTAGATGCTGTTCTCTATTTATTACCAAAATGGTTGCTTTCCACTACAACCAGGAGATACAGTTGAGATCCCATTAAGTCTCAGCTTGTGATAACATTTACTCCATAAATCTCCATTGCAGCCAGTGAATGAAATGAGCATTATGCTGAAGACCACATAATGGATGAAATCAAACCTCTGCCTCCTTTGAAGGGAGTTGAACTTTCAAGCCTTAAATGTATTCAGCTTCCTAGTTGTAAAGAAGCAACTCAGAATTTATTCTTGGTATTCTCTTAACCATTTCCTGACTGCTATTCTTAGCTGGCTAGCTGGCCTTCTTGAGACAGAATAAAATAAGAAATATTTCTGACACTTCCTTGGACATATTTGAAGAAGAAAGAGGAGGAGAAATGAGTACATGAAGAAAAACATCATGGAATAATAATGTCCTCCTTGAGAAGTGAAAAAGAAATGTTGACAGGCAAGGAATGGAAGATTAAAAATTACTTTGTGTGCCTGGTTCATTATATATCCTCTGCTGGATCAGATCTGGTCCCATCTGGTTTTAGATCTGACATAGAGACAAAGCAGGACTAAGTGATCCATTCCCAGAGGCAGAATTCCAAGGACTTCCAAGCCAATACCTTATTTTTATCCCCCAATTTCCAAACTCCTTTCCAACATATACTTATTGATTGCCTATGCACCAGGATCTGTATAGGATTCTGGTAATACAGAAGTCTCCACACTCAAGATGTATTACCCAGCAGATGGTATCAGATAGATGAATGCCATAGACAAAATGCAATAAACACAGCAGATAGGGAGACATTACAGATCATGTACAGTAAGTGCTATGATGCAGCTGTGGAATGGGGTTTCTGGGAGCAGGAAGGAGAGGGGAAGACCCTGCTGGGTGGTGGTGAAGATATGAAAGGCAGGAAAGGAAGAGATGGTTGAGAGGGCTTTGAAGGTGGGGTGGTGAAACCAAGGACTAACCTGATGAGGCCCACCAAACCTAACTTGTCTCACTGGCTTCTAATTGATTTTAAAATCTATGCAGCTAAAAGTCATGTAGCTAAGCAATATATAACAAAATTTCCACAAGCCTCCTTACAGATAACATCTCTGACGTATAACTCACCATGGCAATGATTGCCTAAGTCATTTTTCAAGAACTTAGGGTCAGTTCTTGTACAGTTCAAGCTAGCTGAGACCACTGACTCTCCAACTGGGACTGAGTGAGTGTCCAGTGGGTGACTTTTTGACATCAGAGGGCCCAAACATCCATCCTGAGATCATGCTAACAATGCCCTTTTGTGAACATGAACCCTATGAAGAGCTGTGAAGCCTGACTACACTCGCACAGATCGCCGACTGCCTCACTTTTCCTTACCCCCAGTCACCTTTCCCCATGCCTTGGACCTTGCTCCTATATCCCATAAATAGCCCTAAAACCCCATCTTTGGGGAAGTAGATCTGAGACCTGCTCTTCCATCTCCTTGCTTGGCTGCCCTGTGAACAAACCCTTTCTCCACTGCAAAACTTGCATCTCAGTGATTGGCACACTGCATGATTGGCAGGGCAAGCCTGGCTTGGTAACAGTCGCAGTTCAGAAAGCAGATGGTGCGGCTGGAATTTCCATGCACAGAGATCAGGATATGCACGAGTGAGCGGAGGATTGCTGGAAGAATGGGCTGGCTTTCAGGGTACAGGCAATCTTGCTGGAGGAGGAGTGCAATTCCAAGAGTCCGAGGACTGTAAGATTCTAGAATCAATGGAATTCCCCTGGGGTATGTGTAAGGCCGGTTGCCTTGCTGGGAGCTCGGACGCACCCCCCGCCCCCGGGCCCCTTTTTCCCTTCTACAAGCCCCGAGCAAGCTCAGGCATGCTCGGGCATGTTCCCCTCTCCCTTGCTTGCACAGCCTGGTCTTCCCTTAAGAAGCCCAGTATGCAAACAAGGTGCTGCAACTATAGCTTCTTGATAA
>CAUYQU010058676.1:0-10480 GCA_963574635.1 Cheracebus regulus | reverse complement strand
CTTTGCACTAAACCAAATGCTCAGTAACTACTTATAAATCGAGTAAAATTAACAAGGGCAGTAAATGATTATTCTAAGTCTCTTGTGAGTTTCAAGAGAAATTCGTTTTGTGGCTTCACTTGTGTCCACATTATTTACTTCCTCATCCATCCATCCATCCATCCATCCAGTATTACACACATTCGTCCATCCTTTCATTCATCTTTCACTCTCACCAAACCCTCAACTCAATTCTAGGTGCTGGGAACGTGGGGATAAATCAGATATGGCACTGGCCTTGAGACGTCTAGCCTGGAAGACACAGAGGAGAACCCTGGCCAAGGGCCAATGTGGTGTCATGGGCACATGGGCTGTCTAAACTGGAAACCCGATCCTGTTGCTCCCCTATATGGAGCCAGTTCATGGCTCCCACTTCCCTCAAGGTCAAGCCCAGGATCCTTGGGTGGACAATCAAGGCTCTGCCTCCACTCCAGCCACACAGAACACGTCTCTCCCCACAGGGGCCATGCTCTTCCAGATCTCAGCTTCTTGCAGGTCACCTCCAGAAACCTCCACATTCAGAGAAGGAAAACCCAATAGAGTCAGCAGCTGAAAAAGAGAGCTCGGAGTCCTTGCTGCCCAGAGAAGATAAGAGAGGCTCCAGGGCACCCATGGGTCCACCACAGGCCTGGCAGAGGGAGGCCTGGTGGGCTCCTCCCCTATACTCCTGTACTTCAAGGAGACCTGGGCAGGGCGCATGGATGCCTGCCCCAACCCCCCGTGCAATTCGGGACTGGCCCTGCTTATGGCCACCCCACAGTCAGCTCCTCTCAGCCCTCTCCGGGAACCGTGGGGCTGGCGGGGGGAGGTGGTCTGGCAGAGGGATCAGGCACCTGGCTCGTCCTGCTGGGCCATGCCCTAAGCTCTGCTCAGCATAGGCCTGTGGGGTCAGGACATGAACCTGCACTGATTGAATGCCCGTGTGCGCTGGGCACTGTACTCATTTTTAGGTTAATCTTATTTTTTTAAGACAGAGTTTCGCTCTTGTTGCCCAGGCTGGAGTGCAATGGCGCAATCTCCACTCACTGCAACCTCTGCCTTCCGGGTTCAAGCAATTCTTGTGCCTCAGCCTCCCGAGTACCTGGGATTACAGCATGTGCCACCACGCCTGGCTAATTTTATATTTTTAGTAGGGACGGAGTTTCTCCATGTTGGTTAGGCTGCTCTTGAACTCCCAACCTCAGGTAATCCGCCCGCCATGGCCTCCCCAAGTGCTGGGATTACAGGCGTGAGCAACTGCCAGGTTAATCAGTTTTGAGTTAGCGCATTCCCCGGTCAGAAGAACCCCATGGGGTGTGTGCTCATGATTACTGTGCCCAGGCTGGGGACATTGACAGCTCTACCTGTGGTCACACAGGGAAGAAGTAGCTGAGCTCCATGGGGCCCAAAGGTGACCATCTGGGGCCCCAAGGTGTCCTGATACTTGTCATATCTCCATGCTGACTGGGAACCAGAGAGGCTTCCGCTCCCAGCAGAAGCACAGGCTCCACCTCCCCCCACCCCGTCAGCCACTACCCACGACAGGCGTGGGGGCCCTTGGGTCCAGATCCCGGCCACCCTCACGTTCAAGACAATCAGAGCCATGATCCCATGTAGGGGGAGGGGGGACCTGCCTGTGATCACACAGACCTCAGAGGCCTGGGACCAGCCGTGGGAGCCCTGGCTGGGTGGAAGCTCAGGAACAGCTGCCCTGTCGCCCTGGGCAACTCCTGCTTCCTGTGGGTGGTGTGGTATGTGTGCATAGTGTATGAATGTGGCGTGTGTGTGTGTTGTGGTGTGTTTATGTGTTATGTGTGATGTGTTATGTGTATTGTGTGTGAGTTGTGTTTTGTGTGTGTTTATGGTGTATGTTGTGTGTGCTGTGTGTGGATAGTATGTGATGTGTATGTGGTGTGTGTGTACATGGTGTGGATTTTGTGTATTGTGCTGCATGTGTGTTTTTTGTGTTGTGACTGTTGTGTGTTGTGTGGTGTCTGTGTGTTGTATGTAGTGTCTGGTGTGTTGGTGTGTGGTATGAGTTTATAGTGGGTGTGGTGTGTTGTGTGTGGAGTGGTGTGTGTGTGCCGTGCACGCGTGGGCTGTGAGCTCCTCCCACCCCACATTTCCCCAACCCTGGAGCCATTCAAGAACCCTCTGAGACAAGGACGGGAAACCGACCCTGTGGTGAGAGCCCCTCGCTGGGTCCCGAGCAGCCCAGATCCCGCTCAGCCGGGCCCTTCTCCGCGTGCCGCGTCTCCCGCGGCCGGCAGAGGGCAGCACCACGCCGCGATCCCTCTGCGCTCTGAGGCGCAGCCCCGTCTCCCGCTCTCCCGGGGAAACCGAGGCACTGAGATGCAGCCGAGGCGGCGAAGGAACCCGGGCGTCCCGCCCGCCGACCGTCACCCCCTCCTCTTCCAGATGAGCCCCGCCCAGCTGGCCCCAGAGCTGATCCCACCTCGGGTGGGAAGTAGAGAGGGTGAGGGTCGGCCCGGCCGGGTGAGGGTCGAGCGCCCAGAGCCGCAGCGGGGAGGCCTCCGGTGTCATCCTCGTGGTTCCAGCTCCGCCACAGCCCGACAGATCCCAGCGATTCGCCCTATTAATGGGCGCCGAGACCGAGGCTGGCGGCAGTGGGGACAGGGGTCCCGAACTCCGGGCTCGGATGGGGTCCCTGCCCGCCTCCCGGCCCTGGGGCCCGGCACGACCCCGCCGCCCGCCACCTCCGGCCCGCGTCCGAGCGCCCTTAGTGCCACCGCAGGGTGGCAGCATCCGCCCGCGCCCGAGCTGCGCCGGTGCCTGCCACTAGCTGCGAGGACCCGGCCAGACCCTCCTGCTCCCAGGCCGTGAAATGAGGCTGGCTGCCCTAGAGTGGGGCTCTGGGGCGCAGGGGCCACCCGGGGCGGAGTTATTATTGCCATTTCACTTCTGCCTGTGTCTGGGTTTCCGCACCTGTGCTGATCTCCAACGTCCCTTTTATCTGGGAACCCTCCCCATCTGCGCACAGGGCTCGGCTGGCTGCACCGGAGGCCTCAGATCCAGGGGCCCAGGAATGGCCTGCACCGGGGCTGTGGAGAAGATTCAGGGATTTGGAGGGATTAAGAAGGGATCAGGGGCAGGGGATCCGGCGGGACTTCGGGTGGAGGAGAGGCAGGCTCTGAGCTCGAGGTCTCTCCCCAGCCCTGGCGGCCGCATGCAAGCCTGACACACACAGACTGTCGTCTGGATGGCTGCAGTACCTGCTGGTTCTCGGGGACTGAGCTCTTCCCTGTCCCGTCCTCCAGCACCGGAGCCATCCAGGGCTGAGAAAGGACAGAGCAGGTGGGGAGCCTTGCCTGGACAGGGATCTGACCGATCTGACCGTGGGTACGGGTCCATGCCCTTGGGGACAGACAAGGCTTGCCGCAGCAGAGTCTGCAGGACCCTGGTGCCCACTCGTCCGGGGCTGAATCAGGCTAGATGGGCTCTGGGCGTACGAGGCGCGGAGTCAATCTGACTTCGAGCTCTCCTCAGGGAACCTGAACACGGCTGGGCGCTGCAGAGGAGGCCACAAAAACCAGGGTGCGGGGCAGGAAGCCTCCTCCAATGGCCGGGAAGCCCCTCAATCTCCTCCCACAGGCCTCCATCACGGTGCTTGGCCAGCGGGTTCTGCAGGAGGTCACACAAGCCATCTCCCTGCATGTGGCCAGGCTAGTCTGTCTGTCATCTTTCAGGTCCCAAAGCTGGGCTAGCGCAGATGGCCGCAGTGCTGGGACCTGGGGTTGTGGGAATCTCCCATTGAGTTTTACTGGAGTGGCAGCGACGCCTGGACTAAGAGAATGGCCCCAGAGTACCTCATGCGGATAATTTTTGCGGGGCGGGGAAGTGCACTCGGAGAGGCGATGGGAGTGTAGTCTCTCCCTCCCCCACCAGAAACTGGAAGCCAAGTGGCCACTGCTACCTGCACCGGTCTTTTCCCACCCCCACCTGTACCCCCACCCCTATCCCCGCGTGGGCAAAGGAGCGCAGGTGTTTCTCTCCCGAGCCGCATCCTCCCCGCACCCCCACCCCCCGTCACCCATGCCCTCTTCCCCACCCCCCCAGTCCCTGGAGGGCAATCGGAAGGGAGCTGGCCTGGGGAGGGGGGCCCCCCGAGGGGTAGATGCGTTTGTGTGTCACGGGGGAGGGAGGAGAAAAGGGAGGGGAGAGCCAGGGAGAGAGGGAGAGAGCGCGGGGCGAGCGAGGAGGGCGGGCGGGAGGCGGATCCTCCTACCTGGGGCGCGCTCGCTCGCTCGCGGCTCGCTTGCCGGGGCCGCGAGTCACCTGGGGAGGCCGACAAGTGCGGACACATTGGCCGCGGCGGTGCTCGGCGAGGCGCGCACGGCCTCAGGCGGCTGCGCCCAGTGGAAGCTGCACCCGCCCGCCAGCCGCGCCCCGGCCCCCAGCCCCCGGCCCGCGCTTGCAGGGGCCCACGGTCGCTCAACCGGGCTTCGAGGTCGCGGCACCCAGCCTGGGTCACTTCCCCGGGCGCACGCGGCGGCTTCGGCGGCGGCGGCGGCATCCCGGTTCACCATGGTGGCAGCGCGCGCCGAGTGCCCGCGCGTCGCCGGCCGCCCGAGCCGCAGCGCCGGTTGAGCGCGGTCCGCCCGCAGCCCTCTGGCCCCTGCCCGGCCCTGCCGGGCCCGCGCGTCCCCTCCGGCCGCCGCTGTCTATGGCGCAGCCCTCCTCCCTGGATCATGCACAGAAACTTTCGCAAGTGGATTTTCTACGTGTTTCTCTGCTTTGGCGTCCTGTACGTGAAGCTCGGGTGAGTATCCCGTGGGCGGGGGCGGCAGCCAGGGGCCAAGACAGCACGAAGGAGCTGCCTCCAGGGCGTCCCCGCGGGGACGTGGGGACCGGAGGGGGCCACGGCAGCTCTCGGGGCTCCGGGGCTGGCCCGTGTGTCAGACCCTCGCCCCAAGCCAGCAGAGACACAGCCGAACACCCTGAGTTCCCGAGGGGCGCCGAGCCCAGGGCGGGAGGAGAGAGAGCGGGGCGCGCGGGCGGCCCGGCCGGGCTCGGGTAGCGGCGAGCGTGCCCGGCGCGTACTTTCACCTGTTTGGGCTCCAGGCCCCGGGGGTGGGACGCGCCTTCCCTCCCCCGGGCTGCGCTGGGCGCCGAGCCCGGGCCGAGCGCTCGCCGCCTGGAGGGTGCGCCGGGGCGGGGTCGGGGGGCGTCCAGAGCCTGGGGAGGCCAGAGGAGGGCGGGGGGCGCGCACCCGGCCGCGAGCGCGCAGGCCGGGGCACCCGCCGCGGCCCTTCGTCTCTATCCATCACCCAGACGTGTTGAAATTACCTTGACAACTCGTCCGGCTGGCTCGGGATGGGCCGCGGGGCCGGCTGGGCCGCCTAGGGCTCGGTCCCGGGCCCGCGCCCCGCCCGCCCGGGGCCCTGGGCCCTGGGCCCGGCCCCCTCTCGCCGCGCTCCCCCTGGCGCGGCCCGGCGGGCGGGCGCCCGGCGAGCCGCGCTAGCTGCTCTCTGCGGTAGCTGCTCCGAGTCGTATTTCCACATTCCTGAACCCAGCCGAGTCCTTACCTGTTGAGCCGAGATCTCCTTTAGACAGAATCTGTCTCAGTCTCGCTCGAAGTGGGGGTGGAGAAACGGCGTGAGGGAGAGGGGGTGCGGTGCACCTCGCCGGGGGCGCCCACGGCCCGCGGCGGCCCTGCGCTCCTCGAACCCGCGGGGACCGGCGCCCGGCAGCGCCCTGCGCGCCTACTGTGCGCCGCCTGCTGCAGGCGACCGGAAAGGCGGTGAACAGAGCCGCGGGAGGGGCTGGTCCCGGTACCGCTGGCGGGAGACGCAGCTTCCCCGGCGGAGAGGTGGACGCAGGCGCTGGGGACCCTCTCCCTCACCCTCCATCCCTTCTCTACTCCTCATTTTACAGGTGGAGAAACTGAGGCCCAGGGCCTGCAGAGACTAAAACCGGTGGCTTCAGAGGCAGGACTGGAAGCCCCCGTCCTAGCCTCAGCCCTGCAGGTCTGTGTGGGTGTGTCTGCCGGTGTCCCTGTTTATCCTAGGTCTGTGGGTAGGCTGTGTCCCCAGGTGTTTGTTTATGGAGGTGAGGGGTGCGGGAAGTCCAGCCTGCTGGGCTGGGGGGCAGTGGGCAGGCTGCTGTTTTCCTGCCTCTCCTGCAGTCCTGCAGTGACTCCAGCTGGGCTCCCCAAAGTGATGGCAACCCTTTCATTAAGGGTTGTCCCTGCAGCCTGATTCTCAGAGCTGAGGCCTTCCCCCACCCCAGCACCCCTAGAGTTAGGCGCTTTTACGCTACCGGTTTCAAGGATGAGAAAACTGGGCACAAGAGCTAAGTCACTGTCTTCAGGATTCAGTGACAGAGCTGGGCTGCAGTTGGCTGTGGTCCCCCGCTGTGGGCCTCTCTTCCTAGCGTCCATTCTTCTGCAGCAGTCATCAGAGAGCAGCACCTCCTCCTCCTCCTGCCGTGAGCGGTGGGAAGAGCCCTGGGAACCCCGTGGGTAGCAGAAGGAGCTGACTTGTCCACCCCAGCCCAGCTCTTGGGGCTGCATGCCCTTCCCAAGACTCCTGGTCCCTTCTGTAAATGGGATTGCAGCTCTGGCCATCCTGAACAGGATGGTGGCCAGTGTCTTACAGAGGTCTGAGTGAGCAAGACCCCACCGGGTCTCCCTGTGAGCCCAGCCTGAGCCCCAGGCCCCTGTGTCAGCCTCGCTCTGGGAGCAGGTAAGAGCGAGGCAGTGGCTGAGTTTCCTTCTGTGTGGCCTTGGCTCTGCCCTCAGGCCCCAACCAGGCCCCCGGAGGGGAAGCTTCTTCCCTGGTGTGCCAATTTAAACACACATTCCCCACCTCCTGGATTTCCCAAATGTAGTCTGTGAACACCCTGTGGAATGACAACCAGGAAGCCGGAGATCTCCCCTGGGATCTCTGAGGGAGGGAGAGCCAGTCCCCTCTCGAGGTTCACCCGCTTCCGGCCAGGACTGGAGAGAAGGACCCTGCTTTTTTGCAAACCGTCTTGTCTACCCACAGTGGCAGCAGGGGGAAGCTGGGCCCAGATGTGTCTGGAGAGGTTAAAGGCACTGGAGGCCCACTGCGTTGAGGAGGTTTGGGAGTCTTGGGATCATGGGCTGTCTGCTCTGTCCGCTTGTCACTCCTAGCCTGTGGCCTTGAGTGAGCTATTTAACCTCTCAGCCTCCCTTTCCTCATCCAAAAAATGGGGTCACAACACCCCCTTCACTGCATGCTGCCCATGTTAGTGCTGGGGGCCTTTGCCCTGGGGGCGGTGGAGATGTGTGCCAATGAGCACCTGGAGACACCAGGAGAACCTTTCTTATTGTGAATGACTATGATGTCACTGACCCCTGGTGACTCCTCCAGATAGTGTATTCCGGGGCCTCTACCTCCCAGGGATTGGGATTGTAAGAGTCATAAAGTTCTGACCGAAGATTAGAGGTTGTATGCATTGGTGGCAGATTCCGTGATCACTCCCTTTCATGACGCATGTGTGTAGTGTACGCAGTGGAGCCACCTGAGCACATGTGCTCCTAAACCTGCTGCAACTCACATTTGCAACCCCTGGAGGACTCCAGCGCCAGCAGGAAGCAGAATGCAGCCTTCGCAATCCCCTTAGGGGTCAGGTCCCTAAGAACAGATGGGCCTGGGATTTTGATCAATTTGAAAACCTGATGGCGTCAGGGAGTCACAGTTCCTCACCCAGGGCCCTTTCTGGACTCAGTGGCCTTCAGCTCCAACCCTGGAGGAGGCCAAAGCAGAACTCAGAGGAGCCTGTCTGGAGTTTGGACACCCTCTGCTCACTGGAACTGGGGTCACTGAAGCTCCAGGACCAGCCCTGCTGCAAGCCTGTCCCTGTCTTTGGGGCCAAAAGCAGAAGAGCCCTGGACTGGGAGGGATGGAGGTGGAGGGATGCAGGCGGAGGAATGGAGGTGGGGGGATTGGGGTTTGGGGACCGGAGTGGAGGGATGGAGGTGGAGGGATGGAGGTGGAGGGACAGAGGTGGGGGGACGGGGGGGGGGGCGCGGGGGAGGGGCTGCTTCCTCCTGGGTGACGAGCCTCCACACCAGGTCTGGAGTTAGAAAAATTCTCTTCCTCAGGGCGACGGGCCAGACCGTCCAGCCCTCCCTTTCCTTGCCATCTTCCTGCTTTGCGCCGTGATTCAGACGTGGAGGGATGGTCATGTGGAGCCAGGACTGGCTAACAACAGGAGGTGGGACACTAAACCTATGTTTCTGGGCTAAAAAAATAATAATAAGTAAAACTAACTGGAAGGGGGAGAACGTCCTTGTAGGTCTACCCCTCCCCAAACCCATCCCCACCAAGCCCTCAAAGGAGAGCAGAAGCAGCGGGATGGGGAAGCCGGAGTGGGGAAGCCTCTGTGTGCAGAGCAGCCCCTGCCGGCGATGCCTTCCCACTGGCGGCCTCTCCAGAGAGGTGCCCAGGCAGCGTCGAGCAGGCTCAGCACCAGTGCAGGGCTGGGCCTGGTTAGCCATGGCAGTGCACGAGTGCGACCCACAGCCAGCCTCACTAAACCCAGGGCGCACGGGGGCCGAGGCTCAGCACACTCGGTGCGTCTGTGCACACACACTTGCCCTCACAGACCGCCCACGCTCCCGCAGGCACACACAGGCACGTGCATGCACACCCGCGCAAACGTTGCGGAGCACAGCCCCCGCGCAGCTCCCCAGCTGAGCCGTCCCCAGGTGCACCTTCCCGAGCGAGGCCAGAGCTGCGTGGCTCCCTTAAAGGTGGGGGTGCGCGTGTCCCGGCCCAGGCAACCTGGGCAAGCCCCGGAGGCGGCGCCCACCGCACGCTCTGGTCAGCCTCCCTTTAAAAAAACCCGCCGCGGGGAGGAGGCGGATGTAGGGGCGGCCCATCCAATGGCAGCTGCGCGCCTCGGGAGACTTGGAGACGTGAGCCAGAGCGAGCGACAGAGTCGGTTCGCACCAACAGACGGACGGAGGTCCAGACCGCCGCCAAGGCGCGCCCGCTGCCCCGGCAGGGTCCCCGCCCCGCACTCCAGCCCCAGCTCTCGCCGCTGCCCCAGACCTAGCGCCATGCGCGGCCCTGGCGGCGGGGCACGGGCGGCAACTGCGCCCGGGCCCGCGAGACCCGGCCCCTAGCGCCTAGCGCTGCCGCCCTGCATCGGGGAACTCCGCGGGGGCCCCGGCCTCAGCTGGCCCAGGCGCCCTGCCCACGGAGCCTGCCTAGCCCCGCCAGGCGCGTCGGCCCACCATGCTCCTACTGTCGCCGCGCAGCGCGCTCGTCTCCGTCTATTGCCCGCAGATCTTTCTCCTCCTGTCCAGCGGCAGCTACCTGTGAGTGCCGCGGGCGGCGGGCGGGGCGGGCGGGTGGGCTCCCCTCCAGGCCTCCAGCGCTGGAACAGGGTGGGCAGGGAACGCGGCAGCGAGGCCCCTGGGCGGGGCACCGGGTCACCGTCGCGCGCGGGAGCCGGGGGACTTTAGGTCGCCTCGCCAGCCTAAGCAGCCGAGGTGGAGCACTTGGCGTGCAGCTACGGCAGTGAGAAGTCCTGGCTTTGGGGTCAGAGAATGGATGGTCTGAGAGCGGCTCGCCTGCTGGACTAGAGCAGGCTGTGCACGCCCAGCGCTAGGGCCCGGGGGCACGCGGGTGGCGCCGAGATTCCCTGCGCATCCCAGTGGAGTCCCGGACCCCCGAGGGACCCCTCCCCATATTGACGCACGCGGCACGCAAGAACATGGCACACTTGGGAGAGCCGCAGGACACACCCGCTCCCTCGTCAAACACTGGCACGCACGTGCGCGACGCGCTCCACCGGACAGCGCCCGGACTGTACACCTAAGTCGCTGCGGCTTCTCGCCGCGCTGGGTGGCCTGATCCCTGCCCCTGCGGAGTCCTCACCTGGGAGCGGAGGACGAGCATTGTGCAAGGGCGGCCGCGTTCGCCCAGGTGTCTGGACTGAGGGAGAGTGCGGAGCGTGGGCGCGCGAGTGTGCATCTGGCAGGGCAGAGCCCACTGGGCTCTGAGAAGCTCCGGGCAGGGCCGAGGCTGGCCCAGTGAGTCCAGGGGGTGCGCAGCGGTGGCTTCGCCCAATTTCTAATGGAACGCATATGCTCGGGCCTCTGCCTTAAAAAGAAGTTTGATTTATGGAACCGCCGTTTGGGGGACTTTAAACTGGATGCTACTGATTAAACCTCAGAGCCTGCTCTCCCCCTCCTTCTCGTGCCGGGGGGGGGGGGGGGGCGGGGGGGGCGGGGGGGGGGGGGGGGGGGGGGGGGGGGGGGGGGGGGGGGGGGGGGGGGGTGGGGGGGGGGGGGGGGGGGGGGGGGGGGGGGGGGGGGGGGGCCGTCTGGGCGTCCCCCGGTGTGCGGACTATAGGCCGGAGCCACCATACCCAGCCTACTCTCATGAATTTTTAACAAATATTAGTATAGATTAATTTCTCAGGATTCTTCAGTTGAGCATTCATAATTCCATATTGTGTATTTTGA
>CAUYQU010058675.1:0-31513 GCA_963574635.1 Cheracebus regulus | reverse complement strand
AGTTTTGCCATTTTTGCTCTTATATTTTAACATTTGGTCTTTTTCTTTTCTTTTTTTTTTATTTTTTTTTTTTTTTTTTTTTTTTTTTTTAAAATCTATATAGATGTCAACCAGCGGATAAATTAAAGAAAAATAATTAGCAAAAATATTCCCAGGGCCTTCCTCCCCGGGTGACACATAAATAAACTTAATAAAAAAAAAAAAAAAAAAAAAAAAAAAAAAAAAAAAAAAGAAAAGAAAAAGACCAAATGTTAAAATATAAGAGCAAAAATGGCAAAACTTTGAGAAGAAAACACAGGGCTAAAGCTTTGTGAACTTGGGTTAAGCAAAAGCATATTTAACAGCAAAAGAAAAAATAGATAAATTGGATTTCATCAAAATTTAAAACTTTTATGAATCAAAAGATGCCATCAAAAAGTGGAATGATGACCCATAGAATGGGAGAAAGTTTTTGCAAACCTTATATCTGAAAAGGGTCTTGTATCCAGAATATCTAAAGAACTCTTACAAGTCAAAAATAAAAAGGCAAATACCCAATTTAAAAAAAATGGGCAAACGATCTGAATAAACATTTCTCCAAAGAAGATATAGAAATGGCCAATGAAATGATGCTTAACATCATAAGCCATTAATGAAATGCAAATCAAAACCACAATGAGATATTATTTCACAATCATTTACATGGTTGTAATCATAATTTTTAAAATGGAAAATAATAGGTGTTAGGATATGGAGAAAACAGAATCCTCATACAATGCTGGTGGGAATGTAAAATGGTGCATTCATTGTGGAAAATAGTTTGGTGGTTCTTCAATCAGATAAATATAAAATTACCATATAATCCAGCAATTCCACTACTAGGTATATCCCCCAAAGAGCTGAAAGCAGGAACTCAAACAGATACTTGTACTCCAATGTTTGTGGTATCATTATCCACAATAGCGAAAAGGTGGAAACAGCCAAACTGTCCAACAACAGATGCATGGATAAACATAATGTGTTGTTTCCATACAATGAAATATTATTCAGCCATAAAAAGGAATGAGTACTGATACATGCTACAGTGTGGATGAAACTTGAAAACATGCTAAGAAAGCCAGACATATGATATTATGCCATTTATATGAAATGTCAGAATAGGTTAATCCATAGAAATATGTAGTAGATAAGGGGTTACCAGGTCGGGGGTAAGGGGCATAATTGAGTTTCTTTTTGAGATGATTCAAATATTCTGGAGTTAGTGGTGATGGTTGCAAAACTTGGTTAATATACTAATAACCACCAAATTGTACATTTTGAAAGGATGAGTTTTATAGTATGTGTATTTTACTCAAAAAAAAAAAAAAAAAAGACAACAAAAAGGGCACTAACCAATTAGGAATAATTTGCAACCCCAAAATCAGAACCAAACTTCCTATTGTCTGGTTGTTAAGGTGATTGAAAAATTCTACTCTTGCCAGGTGTGGTGGCTCATGCCTGTAATCCCAGCACTTTGAGAGGCTGAGGCAGGCAGATGACAAGGTCAGGAGATCGAGACCATCTTGGCTCACACAGTGAAACCTCATCTCTACTAAAAATACAAAAAAAAATTAGCCGAGTATGGCAGCGGGTATCTGTAATCCCAGATACTTAGGAGGCTGAAGCAGGAAAATTGTTTGAACCTGGTAGGTGGAGGCTTCAGTGAGCCTGGATCGCACGACTGCACTCCAGCCCAGGTGACAGAGCAAGACTCCGTCTCAAAAAAAATTCTACTCTTTATAGGTATGACTTGGTATCCCCTCCTGTGAAAAGATATTTCCTTGGGATAATTCTAAGAAGGAACCTTTATTTATTTTTTTTTCTACTTCAACTTGCCTTAGAACTATGATGCCAGCACATCAATTATCTTATTACACCAAAATCTCAGTGGTCTCAATCTTCCAAAAGGATTTTTCACAGATTTGCTTTCAGTATTCATTTAGCCCATGGAAAGTGAGATATGCAAGGAGAAGAGCCATCAAGAACATAAACCAAAAATAAAATTCCAAGGCCCCTCGACCATCTGAATGGAGCCCTCTTCTCAGCCCAGGAAAAGGACTCTGAAGCCCAGTCACTCTACAGATCCAAAGTTTAATGGCTGTGAGCCCTTATAACTTAGCCTCTCTGCATCTGTTTCCTTGTCTCCATTATACCCTCCTCCCTCCCTTTTTGGAATTACTGATAGAGCAGACTCTATAGTCTAACAGGAAATACAATCTATTCTCTTTGAAGCCTGCTACCTGGGGGCTTCATCTGCACAATAAAACCTTAGTCTCCACAATCCCTTATTATAACCCAGGCATTCCTCTATTGATTATAAGTCTTTCAACACATTGCCAATCAAAAAAATCTTTGAATACCCCTATGACCTGGAAGTCCCCACTACAGTTTTCCTACCTTTCTGGACCAAACCAACATACAGCTTTCATGTATTAATCAACAGATGTCTCCCTAAAATATATAAAACCAACCTGTGGCTCGACCACCTTGGGCACACATTCTCGGGATCTCCTGAGGGCTGTGTCATGGGCCACTGGTCATTCATATTTGGCTCAGAATAAATCTCTTCAAATATTTTATAGAGTTTGACCCTTTTCCTCAACAAGAAGCAGCAGTATAACTAGTTTTGATATAACAAGGGCCTGTAGCGTTTTAGCACATGAATCAACACTGGGAAAAAAAGAGTTCAGTAAATTGTTCTTATTTGGCTAAATTCTTGGGGTCAAAAATCAAAAGGATTCTTAAATCATGAATAAAATATTGAAAGTTTATCATTTCCTGGGGGAGTTAAATTCATTCCTACCGTTAATATTAACAGGGACTCTGTCAATGACTGGATATCAAGCCAGAGACATGGCATAGGAGGTTGCTATATTTCTGAAATTTCCATCATATTCTCAGCTTCATCTTATGAAAGAAATATAACCAGCCAGGCGTGGTGGCTCCCAGGACTTTGGGAGGCTGAGGCGGGTGGATCACGAGGTCAGGAGATTGAGACCATCCTGGCCAACATGGTGAAACTCCGTCTCTACTAAAAATACAAAAAAAAAAAAAAAAAAAGCTGGGCGTGGTGGTGCACGCCTGTAGTCCCAGCTACTCGGGAGGCTGAGGCAGGAGAATTGCTTGAACCCAGGAGGTGGAGATTGCCGTGAGCCAAGATCGTGCCACTGCACTACAGCCTGGGCAACAGTGTGAGACTCCGTCACAAAAAACAAAAGAAAGAAATATAACCATCAAATGCTTTCAGAACATAGCTACACTCTTTCCTCTAAACTAATGTTGCTGACTTTCTATCTGATAAGTACAAATTCAACAAAGGCTAACTTCTAAACCTGGCTAGGTGATTTAAAGGCTTATATGTTTTGATCCACAGATATGTTAGGACAGCATATGTAATGTTTTGAGGCTTATTGTTACAAAAAGAGAAAAAGTACAAATTCCAAATCCATAAAGGAAACAAATGATTCTGTGGGCAGTCTCGTTATGGGGAAATCTGCCTCCCTAGGCTCTGGGTAAATGCAGAGCCCTGTGGGCTATGGCAATAGGAATATAATGTTCACTGCCAAGTACTACATTTACCAACCATTAATTCTCTTTACAAAGAGCTGCCTACTAGACTCCCTGTTTGCACTACTCTTGGACATCAGTAGATGAGGAGCCTGGAGTCTAGAACAGAGGGAAAATATGTCTCAGGCAGTTTGACTTTTTGTGTTGACAGTTTAAGCATTTTAACAATCTTTAAATCCACTCTTCTATTTGTTGTTGTTTTTCATAATCTCTCCATTTAGAGATCATTGTTTAGCTATGCTAAAAAAATTAGACTCCACCTATTTCAACATTTGCATTTATAAACCAATAAGGTTGTTTATTTAGTTGTGGCTTCTCCCAAGTAACATCAAAAACAGTGTGTCCTGATTTTAATTATTCTAATGTGCTAAGAATCCCTGTAGAGAACCATGAAATAAACCACTAGCTGACATCAGAATTATTACCCTAATTGGCTGATGGATTTAAAACTGCTTAATGACACGTGGCTTTGGCCGGGCGTGGTGGCTCACACCTGCAATCCCAACACTTTGGGAGGTGGAGGTGGGTGGATCACCTGAGGAGAGGGGTTGAAGACCAGCCTGGCCAACATGGGGAAACCCCGTCTCTACTAAAAATACAAAAATTAGCCAGGCATGGTGGCGCACATCTGTAATCTTAGCTACTTGGGAGTCTGAGGTGGGAGAATTGCTTGAACCCGGGAGGTGGAGGTTGTAGTGAACTGAGATGGTGCCACACTGCACTCCAGCCTGGGCAACAGAGCAAGACTATGTCTCAAAAAAAAAAAATGATATGCCCCCTTAAATACATAACACACCAATATGTTAATTAGCAAGTGATTATAAACATTACCAAAGATCCTCTTTTTTAAAAAAAATTTAGCTCATTAACATTTTATCTGCAATGTACTCTAGCTGATCTTTGCTCTCAACTCTTTCCTGGTTGCAACTTAGTATCATAGTCTGTATATCGCTTACAAATAGGGTATGCCATACAGAGTACCTACAAAGCCAGATAATTCACAATAAAAATTCTCTTCAGAATCTGCTATGGACGTCTACATGAATCAAGGCCATCAAGTAATTCCAGTGGACGTATTTGACCTAACTGCTATATATTTACACATAAAACAAAATGTTACATTACAATTGTAATGTACATTCTTACATGCTGTGAACACGGATTTATTTCAGGTTTTAAATTTCATGCTCAGTTTACAAATTGTATTACCTATGAGAAATCACATTCTGACAGACATTCAAATAAAACCCTTATTATTTGCTTGTCCAATAAATTGTAAACAAATTCGACCTGGAGTCATAGATATATTGGGCCTCCATGGATCATCTTCTAATGAAGTAACTATATTAGAAAGAGCATTAGACAAACAGTCAGGTTTTCTCAGCTCTGTCCCTCTTTGGGTATTGGGGGAAATCTCTTCAACTGTCCGCTCCTTGGTTTCCCCATATGATCAAGAAAGGAGTTGGACTATGTGAATGCTAAGTCTTTCCCAGCTCTGACCGTCAATGATTCTTCTTCTTCTTTTTTTTAAAGATGGAGTCTTGCTCTTTTGCCCAAGCTGGAGTGCAGTGGCACGATCTTGGCTTACCACAACCTCGGCCTCCCGGGTTCAAGTGATTTTCCTGCCTCAGCCTCCTGAGTAGCTGGTACTACAGGCACATGCCACCACGCCCAGCTAATTTCAGTATTTTTAGTAGAGACAAGGTTTCACTATGTTGGCCAGGCTGGTCTCAAACTCTTGACCTCGTGATCCACGCCTCGGCCTCCCAAAGTGCTGGGGTTACAGGTGTGAGCCACCGTGCCCAGCCTCAATCTATGATTCTTTGAGACTGCTAAGGAGAGGGAAAGGGAAATTCTTTTGGAATGATCCTTTATGAAAAAGAGTTGGCCGGGCGCAGTGGCTCACGCCTGTAATCCCAGCACTTTGGGGGGCCAACGCGGGCAGATCACCTGAGGGTCGGGAATTCAAGACAAGCTTGGCCAATATGGAGAAACCCTGTCTCTACTAAAAATACAAAATTAGCCAGGCATGGTGGTGCATGCCTGTAATCCCAGCCACTCGGGAGGCTGAGGCAGGAGACTCGCTTGAACCCAGGAAGTGGAGGTTGCATTGAGCCAAGGTTGCACCATTGCACTCCAGCCTGGACAATAAGAGCAAAACTCCTTCTAAAAAAAAAAAAGGAGAACAAGAGTTGAGTTATTTGGGGCTTGTGTTTTGTGTGTGTGTGTGTGTGTGTGTTTGTGGTAATGTAAGGAAACCTGATTCTAATTTCAGGTTCAACACAGTACGGAATAATTGCTAATCAAATTTTAATAAAATGCTTACAGGCTTCAGGTCTGGAAAAATCATTTTAAACACTTAGAAAAACAATCGGGAATGTCAGCTGTTTTTTCACCTGCTCCTAGAGGAAATGCTTGGCTTTTAACCATGACATCCTCCTTTAACTCAACTACAGTACATTTAAACCTACTAGCAACCTCTCGCTTTAAATTACACATGAAGATATTCAACCTAGAGAATTATCTTTCCCCTGACCTGAATTCTGCCCATCCAGAGTTTCCAGTACAGCATTAAAGTTCTTACTTGGAAATGACTGCTGTCTGTGCTGGAATGACTGGATGCCTTAATGAAATTATTAAACACTAAAGATTGTTGCCTCCTAAGAGTAGTTTCTAAATGTGATAGCCTCCTCTCAATTGCCAAAATGCTGGGATGACCTTGCAGGCAGGCTGAATATTTGGCTGTCCACAAGCAGAGATCTGAGAGGTGCTGGGTGGCCTTGTGCCCCAAACCTTTTCCTTCTTAGGTATTTACAAGGATTGACATTCTGTCTCTAGAGACACATTCCTTTGGGATAAACATTGATCACCCTAGGTGTCTCCTTGAAATCAAATGTCTCTTACAGAGGTAAGATCTTAAGTCACCAACATTTTGAAGTAATATTTCCTAAAGTGTGTTCCTTAATACACTCTGCTAGTCCCATAATATATCGGAAAAAGAGACCTATGGTCAGATAAGTTGGGAAAACACATTACATTATAGCTCTTCTTGCGGAGTCACAATACACATTAGTATATTAAAGGCTCTGAGAAGTCTTGCTATAAACAAACTAAATTACTTTTGTTTTGTCCACCGTTTCCGTACTTAAGCATATGGAACACATTTTTAAAAACATTAATTGTAGTAGAACATAAAAATTTACCATATTAACCATTTTTTAGTGTATAGTTCAGTAGTGTTAGTGTTAAGTATATTTGTATTTCTGTGCAACCAACCTCCAGAACACTTTTATCTTGCAAAACTAAAACTCTGTACCTGTTAAATAACTGCCTATTTCCTTCTCCCCATAGGCCCTGGCAACCACCAACTCTGATTTCTCTTTCTATGAGTTTGACTACTCTAGATATCTCGTATACGTGCAGTCAAACAATATTTGTCCTTTTGTGATGCTTATTTAACTTAGCATGATGTCTTCAAGGTTCATCCATGTTGTAGAATGTGACAGGATTTCCTTCTTTTTAAAGCTGAATAATATTCCGTTGTATATATATACCAAATTTTTTCTTATCCATTCATTTGTTGTTGAACACTTGGGTTGCTCCCAACTTTTGGCTATTATGAATAATGCTGCTATGAACATGAGTGTACAAGGATCTCTTGCAGAACTTGCTCGCAATTGTTTTTAATATTATATACACCCACAAGTGGGATTGCTGGATCATATGATTATTCTGTTTTTAATTTTTTGAGGAACCACCATACTATTTTTCATAGCAGCTACACCATTTTACTTTCCCACCAACAGTGCACAAGGGTTCCACTTTTTCCAAATCCTCCCCAACACTTGTTATTTTCTGTTGTTGTTGTTTTTTAATAGTAGCCATTCTAATCGGGTATGATGTGATATATCTTACTGTGGTTTTAACTTCCATTTACCCATTGTTCAGTGATGAGGAGCATTTTTTCATGTGCTTGCTGAAGGAGCACTTTAAAAAGAAATCATGCCAACAAAAGTTGTATGGAACACACCTTAGGACATATTGCCAGAATGAATGAGTGATAATGATTGTTTTTCAGGATACAGGAAATTTGGTTTATTTTTAAAACAATATTTACCACTTTAAAAATCATAAAAAAAAATTATTTTGAGACAGAGGTCTCCATCTGTTGTCCAGGCTGGAATGTAGTGGTGCAATCTCAGCTCACTGCAACCTCCACATCCTGGGTTCAAGTGATTCTCGTGCCTCAGCCTCCCAAGTAGCTAGGATTACAGGTACCAGAAATGGGGTTTTGCCACGTTGGCCAGGTTGGTCTCGAACTCCCAACCTCATGTGATCCTTCTGCCCGATCCTTCTGCCTCAGTCTCCCAACATGCTAGGATTACAGGTGTGAGCCACCATACCCCACCAACACTTTTTACTTTAAAAGCAACACAATATATGGTAAGTATGTGCTCAAAGAGTGGTTATCTCTGGGTATTAGGATTAGGAGTAGATTAACTTATTTTTACTTATCTGTAATTTCTAGATTTCGCCAATGAACATATGTAATTTTAAAAGTTTAAGATAGAATAATGATGGATGAGTGGGTAGCTAAATAGATACGAAGTCCAATACTATGCTGGTTGCTTTGGCACAGCATGCAGCTTCCAGTGATCTCTTCCTTCTCATAATTCCTATTGTTTTTGTGCCCAAATCAGCAGTTGCCGTATACTATTTTCTAGTTGTTCTTTCTGGGTGAACATTCACTGCTCCATAGTTTGCAAGCTTTACAGGGGAAGGGACTGTGCTTTATATTTCTCTTATATGCCCAGTAATAATAACCATATTTTCAATCCAACCAAAGCATACCATCTAACAAAGGTGTGTGTGTGTCTGTGTGTGTGTGTGCACACGCATGCTGTATTTGAGTATGTTAGGCAGTATGGGAGTTTTCATATGCATACTAAATACTGAAATTGTCATGCATGTTCAATGATTTACGAGGCCAAACAGATAAAAAGCTTTAAAATGTGCCCCTGAGTGATACAGAACTGTTACTGACACACCCCCACACCAATAAAACTTTCTTAAAACCTTAGGGAGCACTGAATATAATATATTCTATTGTCATTTCTCCAGTAATAAATATATTAGTATTCTCATTTCTGCCTTTAATAATTTCTAAACAATATTTTGACCTATGATTTAGCATTTTGTCAAACATTGTTTAGTTGGTTTCATGTAAACTGATTTGTTCCTAAAATAGTCTCCAATCAGAATATGCCATCTCATCTATTAGATTTCCTTCTCTCAACAGATGTTCTGAGTCCTCATTGTTTCCAGATTACAATCAGGTTGTCCATAACACAGAGATCCAGACATCTGGGCCAAGGGAAAATGGGCAAAGCCATTTAATCAGGTATGTGAGGAAACGCTTCCTGAAAGTTTACCCAGCAGCCATTCCCACGTGTGATATCCTGAAGGTGCTGGTCTGGGCTTTGCCAGAGTTCTGATACATGGAAATCAAGTGGCCCTTAAGTGTGATTGCCTGCTATAGTGGAAAGAGTAGAGGATTTGGAGACCTGGGATCAAGAGTCAGCTGTACTAATTTACCAACAGATGATCCTGGTATAAGTCGCTTACCCAATCAGAGTCTCATCTGTAAAGAGCAGATCATAAAAGCATGTACTTCATGAAACAACTATAGAGGGTCAATGAGATAATACATATGAAAGCACTGTGTAACATCTCACCCAAAGCAGTTTAAGGTAACTTTGCCTCTGCTCTAGAGGAGAGAAACTCTATTCCTACTTCATCTAGAAATTCTGTTTAGTTCAATGAATTGCTATGGACCATGCCAGCCCTTTACTTGCTCAAAACAATACAAACAAAACCCCCAAAGCCAACTACAAAAATAAAGACTGATTAATACTTAGGAGGGGAGAATGCAGAAAATATCATGGCATAGTCATATTCTTTCCACTTTTTTCTCCCCATTGAAACTATAAAATATCCATTAAAAACTATTTGAATAGACATTTCATGAAAGAATATGTACAAGTGGATAATAAACTTAGGAAGAGACACTTAACATCATCACTTGCTAGGGAAATGCTAATTAAAACCACCGTGAGATACCACTACCCACCCACCAGAAAGTCTATAATCAATGAATCACAATACCATATGTAGAACAGGATATGGATAAAAAGAACCCTCATGCATTGTTAGTGGGAATGTAAAATGGTACCGCCATTTGCAAAAATAGTTTAGCAGTTTCTCAAAAAGTTAAACATATTTATTATATGACCAAGCCATTACACTCTTAGCTATCTACCCCAAAGAAGTGCAAATATGACATCTACACAAAGATTTGTATGTATATGTTCACATTGGTGTTATTCATCCAGTCCAAATCAGAAAACAATCCAAATGTCCATCAACTGGTGAATGAATAAACAAAATGTGGCAAAACTGTACAATGGAATGCTACTCAGCAATAAAAAGGAACAAAGTATAGATACATGCTACAGCACAGATTAACCTGAAAAACATGCTAAATGAAAGAAGCCTGACGCAAAAGATTACATCTTATAGAATTCCATTTACATGAAATATTCAAAAAAGGCAAATCTATAATGACAGAAAGTAGATGAGTGGTTGCAGTGGGGCTGGGGTGGGAATGAGAAGTGACCGAAAACAGGCATGGGGCAACTTGTTGGGGTGATGGAAATGTTCCAAATTGGGTTGGGGTGATGGTTGCACAACTGTATAAATTCAGGAAAACATTTTGTGTTGTACATTTACAATAGGTGAATTTTATGAAATGTAAATTATACCTCAATAAAGTAACCAAAAATGTCTTTGCAAAAAGGAGAGATTATGCTAGTCCGTGTGACAAGTGAAGAACTCAAGCTTGGATTAAAATACCGGCCCTTGGAGTCAAAACCCAGTAGGAAGCTAGCTATCTTTCAGCCAGCAACACCTTACCAGACTCCTCCCCTATCCTAGCATTCAACCACCTATAATCATGCCATCAGCCAGGAGACACATTAACTCCATGAAGTTTAAGTTGACACTTTTTAAAATGCAATTCCTGCTTCTGAAATCTCTTTTTCATCCCACAGCCAATATTTAATAATAATAAATCTGAGAGCACACGGGTCGCATCAGATGAAAGTAAACTACTTGCTCTGTAGAAATCAGTCATTTCTAAGGTATACTAGCTCTTTTACCTATGCAAAACACTGTTATTTATCCAATGGCATGAAAGTGACAAGAAAGTGAACATGGACCAACTAGAGAGCACATATTTGGGTTATGCTGTGAGGCCTGGAGATCTCTGGGACACAGCCAAGGCCAGTAGCAGTTTAAAAGAGTGACAGCTTAAAACACCTCCATCTACAGTAGAATGCAATCATGTGACAAGGTAGGGAAGTCTATTTTAGAAATGTTAAACTGTATTTTAAAAAACAGCTTAACATTTTGAAATTTTGGTCCTAACCTTCAGGTGTCAAAAAACAACTGAGCTTTCCAGAATCTCAAGGAATTCTAGTCATTCAGTGTTTAAAATGTACCTAAGAAAGTATGCCAGACTCACACTCCATTCATCAAACCACAACCAACACACTCATTTAGTTATGGTGTGCTGAATAGGGAAAGGATTTGAGGTCAGAAAACTGGGATTCCCATCTCTTTTGTTTCTTCTACTTGCTAGAAGTGAGATCTTATGCAGATCCCTGAACTTCACGAATCCTTAGTTTCCTATGCTATGAAATCAGGATAAGAGTTATACCTGTCTCACAGGTTATGGAAATTCAGTGTGTGTACATAAAAAACCACTTTGTAAATTGCAAAGGTGCATCAAAATAGGGCTGTTTACTTTCCAGAAAATCCTAAAAATTTTTAAATGTTATTCTGAACTATAAGCCCACTCGCTAAAATTACTTTTACAAAACATTTTGTTTTCATTTCCCTATCTCTAATGGGCCCTGTTGACCCCTGGCATACCTGGCCTTGCATGTGGTCATTGCTTACTCTGCTGTACACAGTAACAATTATTCCAAACAGTGTTTAGATTTGTTTCTTACATTTATACTTCCTGGCTCATAAAAGAAAAAATAAATTGTCAGTACAACATTTCTATAGCACACTTCTCCCAAAGGATTTCCACATGTATTCTCCACTGGGTAAAATGCAATTGCTATTTAATAGCACATAGCAACACTATACAACAGTCTAAGACAGGATGCGAGAGAGCCAATATTGTATGCAGCTGAAAGGACAAGGGAAGCCAGTGTCAACAGATGCAATTACCAGATGTGAACTTTGGCCAAGGAGGTCAGGGCAAACTCCTTTAAGAAGTGCCACAGGGGTTGGGCACAATGGCTCATGCCTGTAATCCCAACACTTTGGGAGGTCAAGGCAGGTGGATCACCTGAGGTCGGGAGTTTGAGACCAGCCTGGCCAACATGGTGAAACCCTGTCTCTACTAAAAATACAAACATTATCTGGGCATGGTGGCATGTACCTGTAATCCCGGCTTCTTGGGAGGCTGAGGCAGGAGAATCACTTGAACTCAGGAGGCGGAGGTCGCAGTGGGCGGAGATCACTCCACTGCCCTCCAGCCTGGGCAACAGAGTGAGACTCCATCTCAAAAAACAAAAAGTGCCACAGGATATTTCATGTCCAAAAGTCCTTGCAACCTTGGCATCACATCTCATTCAAGATGGAATCCTCTGGAGCCCGGACTCTCTGCTGTTGCACTGATCCTGTTTTGAGGTCGGGGAGGGTGGCTTGCATGGCTTGTCACTAGCAGATCTCCCCTCACTATTCAGATGGTAAACTCTCTGAAAAACTTACTTCTAAATTTGCGGGTGATTTAAAGGGATGATAGCTGCAGTGGATATGAACACAAGCCACAATTTAACATTTCTTCACCATGCAGCTGCCTTCCCACCACAACCCCCCAAATGTGCTGGGAAGAGCAATTGTTCTCCAGTCCCACACAAACTTAGAATAAGCCAATTGTCCTTATTTTGTTCTCACTTTGACATTTATTTCCTTCCCAATACAAGAGAGGTGCACTGGTCCTTGTAGTATAGGGTGATAAAAATCAAGTGGAAAGAATGCTTTAAAAGGCAGCAGATGCTGGGCACGGTGGCTCACACCTGTAACCCTAGCACTGGGAGGCCAAGGTGGGCAGATCACATGAGGTCAGGAGTTTGAGAACAGCCTGGCCAACATGGTAAAACCCTGTCTCTACTAAAAATACAAAGATTAGCCGGAAATCACTTGAACCCAGGAGGCAGAGGTTGCAGTGAGCCCAGATCATGCCACTGCACTCCAGCCTGGGCAACAGAGCGA
This sequence comes from Cheracebus regulus, assembly GCA_963574635.1. NCBI lineage: Eukaryota > Metazoa > Chordata > Mammalia > Primates > Pitheciidae > Cheracebus > Cheracebus regulus. Next base: position 18,580 of record CAUYQU010058675.1, on the reverse strand, counting down.
GACTCCATCTCAAAAACAAAACAAAACAAAAGGTAAAAAGAAAAAAGGCAGCAGATGCCTTAGCCAACCAGATTCAAAGGGAAAGCTAGGAAGTCCACTGGTGTGAAATTAGACTCTTCTCCAGGACTTCCCCTCTAAGGTCATCCATGGGGACTTGCATAATGTCGTCCAGAAGAAAATTCTATTGTGGACAACATTAATTCACGAAAGATTCTCTGTTATATTATTTATTAGTTAAAAGAATTTTTTTAGAGACAGGTTTCTCTCTGTCACCCAGGCTCTGATCACGGCTCACTGCAGCCTCAACCTCCTTGGCTGAAGTGATCCTCCCAGTTTAGCGTCTCGAGTAGCTGGGAACACAGATGCATGCCACCAAGCCTGCCTAAGTTTTTAAACTTTTTTGTAGAGACAGGATCTCGCTATGTTGCCCAAGCTGGTCTCAAACTCCTGGGCTCAACTAATCCTCCTGCCTCGGCCTCCCAGACTGCTGGGATTACAGGTGTGAGCCACCATGCCTGGTCACATTATCTTTGAAATCTATGAAATTCTTAGAGGCAAAATCATGATATGTAAACACCTGGCCCTCAAAATAAGTCATTTCTAAATATTTTAATTAAATCTATGTTCAATGTAACACGAAGTGTCAGGTACCTATGTTTGTCCATAATGAGAAGGGTTTTTGTCCCTCAGGGAATCTATGTATGGGTCAGAAAAACTTCCCTTTCTCACACATTACAAAACCAAAGAATGAATTTGGTTTTCCTGCTTATTCCATTTTGTACTATGAGGTGTTACTTTCAAAACGTGAATACCTTCTTTATTCATGACAAAACAAGAGAAAAACTGATTATTGGAATTTATGACCAGTTAATTTTCTTATTCTCAAGCCTAAAAATGAATTGCTTGTTCCCTCACCTGCCAGCCTTGTTTCCTCTGTCTCCTTCCTTCCCAGCCACCAGTGCTGATGAATGAAGTCTGTTTGTGGTTTGTGTCACTATTTGTCTGGGAAGGGAGTGACATTTGAGTTGAAGGAGAGGCATAGCAACTTGGACCAACTCCAAGTTGGCCTCAAAAATGACAAGTTACCAATAATGTATTGTGCTCTCCCGCATGTGCCCTTGGCTGGTGCCCATGTACACTGCATCATACAATACCTAGGTCATTCTGTTTTCCAATGTAGATGTATATGAATGCCTTGCCTCAAATTTAGTTATAGATCCCCAAAGAGCAGATGCTGGGCTCTAATATTGTCCCTCAGGGCATCTGTCTCAAAGAGAATGATACTTTTCAGACTTTTAAGTCAGGGGTGTACAGTCTTTTGGCTTCCCTGGGCCACATTGCAAGAAGAATTGTCTTGGGCCACACATAAAACACACTAACACTAATGATAGCTGATGAACTAAAAAAAAAAAATTGCAAAGAAATCTCATAATGTTTTAAGAAAGTTTACAAATTTATATTGGGCCACATTCAAAGCTGTCCTGGGCTGCATGCGGTCCATGGACCGTGGGTTGGACTAGCTTGTTTTAAGTAAAAATTCTGTTGTCTAAGCTTTTCCCTCAGGCTCCTAACTCAACTTTATAAATGCCCACAGTATACTTTCACTTGACTATCCCAACCTCAGCTGCCACAATTTGTCGGACACATCTGCGTTAATCAACATTCTCTAAATATGCCACACAGTTTCACACCTCTGTGCTTTGTCCGTGCTGTTCTCTTAGCCTTGAGTGATCTCCCTTGTTGAAATTCTGGTTATCTTCCAGGAATCATCTCATATGTAATTTCTTCTATAAATTCTTCCCCAATTCCTGCAGGTGAATCTAATCATTTCATCTGTGCTCACACAACATTTTGTTTAGACTTGTCTTAAAATCTCAATCACATTCTGCCTTGCATTGTAATTATTTGTGTCTGCATCTGTCTCCTCTATGAGGCCAAAGGCTTTTTGAGGGTGGTACTATGTCTGATTCATCTTTGTGTCTCTCCCAGGGCCTACCCAAGTACCTGGCACTCAATGACCAAATAAACAACAAACATTTACAGTAAGAACTCAAATACTATGTGTTAATCTATTGAACTGTGGGTATGTCCTCTACCTGTTCATGAAGGAGTACAAGCATACACTGTAAAACGGATACAGAACACAGAACGTCTGTCTCAGAACAGCTCCAGAGGTTTTTAAATGCCAAATTTTGGGAAATTTGGTTAAATTCTTTTGCTTGCACGAAAACTTTGCAGGCCTGGCAGCTGATAGGAAAAAAAAAAAATCAAATCACTGATTCCAAAAGTTTTAGCCATGGAATACTTTGCAGACCATTAAGAATGAGGGCTTCTGTTCAGGCAGTACTGGTTAATTTCTAACATAGAAAGTTACTTCTGGTCACAGTGTTAGTGGATGAACTGTTTTTTCTGTTCTCAATACTGTCATGCCCTGGACAAATACTCCTTTTTAAAGAGTGTGCCTTTCTGAGGGTCCTAGTAATTTGTACTGAGAGTGCAAGTGCAACCTGACACCAGCCCCCAACTCCTGCCAGTCTACACAAGCCAGATTTCAGTTTCCCAGCAGGGTGCTCTTGCCCCTGCCACCAGAAGCTTGAAATAAATTGCCTCAGATTCTTCTCTAAAAAATGTTGGGGGAAGGCACCTTGGAACATACTCCATTGATCCTAACTAAACACGTTTGCCAATATTTCCTGTGTTAGGCACAGTAAATCAGTGAGATGCTAGGTGTTGATGTGTGGTGGTTTCTTTGTTCCTTTCTAAATCCTAGACATCTTGGAATCTACACTATTGATATTCCAACATGCAAGTTATTATCATGACTAACACAGACAGAATTACCTGCTGCTACATTCCAGGTATGTTTATGTATTTCCCTGTCTAACCTGCTTCCTCCTTCCAGCTGTCTCAGTGTGGGGGAAAGGGAGGCTTTTCCCCCTCCCCTGCATTTTCTCTTACAACTGTGATGTCAAATGCAATTATTTGTGGAGGAATCTGCTGTATGCATGGATGAAAGAGACACATGCAAATCCTCAACAAGAAAGGGAAATACCAGCTATAGGGAACTATGTCCCAAAAGCACGCTGCTCTGGCAGCCTCTGCTGAAGGCCCCCTGTGCAGATATTAACAAGCTGAACACAATATGACTTTAGGAATGCAAAAGAAAAAACTGTTTAACATTTGAAAAATCTCCTCCTCAATCTGAGGTTAACCCAGCTAATAAAAAAGCTTCAAAAACTTCTGAAAAACCATGAATAAGCCCCAGATGTTCCTGTTCTCAGCTGAACTTTCCACCAAGTTATTTCATACCCTCTATTTTTCACAAGTAGAACTATTTCAACCTCTTGTGCCGTCCTATCTCTTTCCAAAGAAAATTGCCTCCAGCCAAATTCCTTCTCCCACCCACAGTAACTAATTGTCCATACTGTTATTCATCTCCTTTTCTGAAGAAGAATTAAATTGGCAAGACCCCTTACTGCAAGGGTGGGGACCTTTTTTCTATCAAGGGCCACTGACCCACAGGGGGAAAAAAATCAATTGGGGCCACACACAAGTAAGAAGCTGCTTCATTTAGTTTAGCTTTTGTTTGCTTGTGTTTGTGGAAGAAACAGAAAACATTCACCTTGTTTTCTTTAAGAAAAATAAGGACAGGGAAAGCAAAACTCCATTGAATAGGTATAGCAAATTAAAAAACATTCCAGGTATATGCTGTACCAAGTTTGGGAAATGAGGGGGTTAAAAAAAAAGATGTCTGGGCTGGGCGCAGTGGCTCACGCCTGTAATCTGCCGAAGCAGGCGTGTCACTTGAGGTCAGGAGTTTAAGACCAGCCTGGCCAACATGGTGAAACCCCGTTTCTACTAAAAATACAAAAATTAGCTGGGTGTGATGGTGTGCACCTGTAATCCCACCTACTCAAGAGGCTGAGGTGGGAGAATCGCTTGAACCTGGGAGGTGGAGGTTGCAGTGAGCTGAGGTCGCACCACTGCACTCCAGCCTGGGGGGACAGAGCAAGACTTTGTCTCAAAAAAAAAAAAAAAAAAAAAAAAATTGGGAAGGAGGAGGCAGAGAGATTAGGAAAAGAAAACAAAAGGTAGGGAATAGAAAGAAGAGGTCAGGGGATGGTAAGGGAGAAAAGGAGAAGCACTAGATACTGGGAAAGAGGAAAAAATGGCCCAACACAGAGGAAGGTTCGGCACACTCCCTAGCTCATGTGTTAGTTGTAGTAAACAGCCTGTCCCACCCCTGGTGCTCCCTGGACTGTGAGCATTAGAGTAAGTGATCACTGCCCTTTGAAATCCTTATTAGCTTTCTAGCAGTTTAGGAAAAACTCTTTCTGTGCTGAGAAACAGCTGACATGCTTTGATTTTCAAACTTCAAAGCTATTTTCTGAAATAAAGGTTATTTTCTCAAGAACGTCTGAAGGTTTTACACGTGTGTAAAGGAATGACTGAAGGTCTCTGACGTTGCCAAGCTGTCAGATGGCTTTATCTTTGGTCTTTGAGAGATTAGAGCGGTCTTATTCCATAAAGCCTGCATGTTACATTTGGAATTGGTGTTTATTTCACTGATTTGAGAGATTTCCTACTGCACCCCCACCCACTCTGCCCCACCATCAAACTTAGTCTGGCTTCCGTTGGATCCTAGTATAGACAATACAAAACGGAGGCCACATACACATCTCTAAGGTAAGGAAAAACAGACCAGCATTCACCGCTCTTTAATGACTGCTCTCTCCCATTGAGAGCTGAACTTGTGAATGTCTGTACCCAGCAACCCACTAAGAAAGAAGCTGCTTGCAAGCTGCAGTAACTGTTTTTAGCACTACCATATATGTGCTAGTGTACCTTATTCCCAGAATATTTGGGGTTATGTTCTGCTGGTGGCACATTAAAGAAGATAAAATAGAACAGGAAAGTGTCCAAAGAGGGTGAAATAAAATAATGAAGGATAGAGAACAAGGCAAAGCCATATAGAGACAAACTAAAATCACTGGCTTCTTGAGTGTGAAAATATGATGACTGAAGGGGAAAAGAAAAGAAGTGCATACAATGTGATAGGTAGAGTAACCGCAAACTTAAGTCCTGGAATACTGGAGTTTGAGGAGTATCGCCTTGAACTTGAAAGAGATGGTTCTGGGTCAGACAAAGGGAGGCCCTACTTTGCATATTAAATACTAAGGAATTTATTTCCCTAAGGGGTTGGGCAGGCCAAAAGGAGAAATAGAGCCTAAAATGTTTGGGCCCATTTGTGAATGACAGACTCATATTGGATTATTCTGGGAAGTTCAGATGCATGGGGGTGACCTCTCACTGTGTACACAATTCTGAGTGTGCCTGTCAGCTAGAATCCTGGGTGGTGTGGATCATGGGGGCTGCCCCTGGGACCATGTCTCTAAAAGGTCCTTGGTGCTGCCCTCAGAATTAAGGGGATGAGTCCTAGGCTATGAGGCTGAATGAAACACTGGGTCAGTATGCACTAGACAGGGGTCACCAGGCCACCAGACCAGATGATACTGGTGCTGCTTCCTCACAAGACATAGGCTGCTTCTGAGACAGCCAATAGAGATGAATGCAGCTCAGCTGGGGACCAGGGAGGAAGAGCTTTGGTTTGGTCCAGGGTGGTTTCAATCTTACATCTGTCTTTATTGATTTCAAAAATGTTTATTTCTTTAAGTGAAAACAGATTTTTTTGACTAAAAAAATAATTTATAAAAAGTATTTGGGCAGAGTACAGAGAAGTATAAAAAAGTAAATTAAAATTACTGTAATACTGCTAATGTTTTGATATAATTCTTATAGACTATTCCGCATACATATATACACACATTAATTTTTTAAAAAATTGGATTTTACTTTAGTACTGTCTCATAGTCTGCATTTTTTTACTCAGCAATATGATATGTGTCTTTCTATGCACAACTGTGTTTCTAAAAATATTTTGAAATGTCTTCAGATTACTCCATTGTATGGAAACAGAATAGTTCCCATAATAAATCTGCTATTGATGGATATTTGGATTGCTTTTATTTTTTTGTTATTCATAATGCTACTGAAATATCCTCATACATACATCTTTGTAGATTGTCATGCTCTTTCCTTGGGAGAAACTGTTAGAGGTGGAGCTGCTAGTTCCTGGCTACTTCCAAGTGCTCTCCTTGACAATGAGACTGTGCTAATGATTCTCATTTCCTCAACAGAATAAAAAATAAATCATGAACTTTAGAGTAATAGGACATGGGTTCAAGTCCAGGTTTAACCTTATAGTTACTCACAATCTGTCATTTTTCTCATCTGTAAAAGAGAATATTAATGATAGCTAGCTATCATTAATAGTGGATATTATTAATCAGAGGATAGTGGTTTAAAATGTGATAATGTAAATAAAAAAATTTACATGTATGAGCCTATAGATATTTTTTTGTTTCTGATTTAAAAAGTAATTTAGCTGGGCGCAGTGGCTCACGCCTGTAATCCCAGCACTTTGGGAGGCTGAGGTGGGTGGATCATGAAGTGGGTGGCTTATGAGGTTAGCAGATCGATACCATCCTGGCCAACATGGTGAAACCCCCTCTCTACTAAAAATACAAAAATTAGCTGGGCGTGGAGGCACATGCCTGTAATTTCAGCTACTCAGGAAGCTGAGGCAGAAGAATAGCTTGAACCAAGGAGTTGGAGGTTGCAGTGAGCCGAGATTACACCACTGCACTCCAGCCTGGTGACAGAGCCAGACTTCATCTCAAAAAAAAAAAAAAAATTAAAAATTAAAAAAGCATTTGGGCAGAGTACAGAGAGGTACAAAAAAGGAAATGAAAATTACTGTAACACTGTTAATGTTCTGATAAATTCTTATAGACTTCATTTCACATACATATATATGCATTAATTTTTAAATGTATGTGTGAAATAAATGTGATAATGTAAATAAAACATTTACATTTATGGGTCTCAAAAGTGTTAAAACAGCTAAATGCTGCAGGGATTCTTTTCTTTTCTTTTCTTTTTTACTTTGTCACACAGGCCAGAGTGCAGTGGAACTATCTCGGCTCACTGCAACTTCCGCCTCCCAGATTCAAGCAGTTCTCATGCCTCAGACTTCCTAGTAGCTGGGATTACAGGTGCGTGCCACCATGCCCGGTGAATTTCTGTGTTTTTAGTAGAGATGGGGTTTTGCCATGTTGCCCAAGCTGGTTTCAAACTTTTGACCTCAAGTGATCCACTCGCCTTGGCCTCCTAAACCGCTGGGATTAGGGGTGTGAGCCACCACCCCCAGCCAGATTCTTATTTTCTTATTAACATTTTTATGTTGTTAAAAATTAGGCAGCTTTAGAGTGGGTCTTGTCTCCTAGATGTCCGCCACAAAACTCCCTGAGGTCTTGCCATCATCCAGAATAACATTTCTGACTTCTCGGACCAGATTCAACTGCCTTGAGGGGCAGGCGGGCCTCTCAGTGTAGCAGATGTCCGCTGTCACATACCTAAATGGCATTTGGCTCCCCATCGCATTCACCTGGCGATTGTTTGCCATTGTCTGCCGTACTGGGGAGGAAAGCTTATCATGTTCTCTTCCTCGTTGGGCCCTCTATAAATACACCCAGATTGCGTGGGCCTGAATTGAACACTCTGGCGAGAAACCAACTTTCTCAGGAAGAAAGAGATCAGTTGCATTACAACACAACTTGCAATTCCTTTCCAAACTTCTGGTGCTTTTGCTTTGAAAAAAAAAAAAAAAAAAAAAGCTGCTGCTGTTCATTATTGTTAGCCAAAAGCATTTATAGATTATGGACTTTTTTTTTTTCATCTAGAAGGGAGCACATAGCAAGCATGGTGTTCTTTATTAGAGGTTGTGAGACATTCAGCCAAGGACTAACACTCAGAGAGTCCCAGATAAATGCTACTTGGTCTTGATCACTGTCTTTCTCCAGGTCATTTCTTTTACTACTTTTCCTTTAAGACAGAATCACTAAGAGCATAGAAAATAAATCAACCTATAAGAGGAATTCTTAAATTATGTGGAAGATGAGAGTGGGTGGATAGGAAGAAAAAAAAGTGAGGAGTTGTGGGAGAGAAGTACCTCTCCTTCAGAGAAGGTGGCGTGGCATAAGTGGGAGTCAAGGAAATATGGGACTTATAAAAGGAAGGCAACACGTCTTTTTGTGGCAGAGAAAAAAGTTACACAAAAATTGTTTCTGGATCAACAAAAGAAAATATATAAAGCAAAATATAAATAGAAGTCAGGTTGGAGACTATAGTACTATAAGAAAACAAAGAGAAAAAAAAAAAAAAAGATTGTGGGTCCCTAGAAGCCAAGGGCAGTGACTATCTCACTGATTTTTCTACTCCCTGTGCCTAGCACAGGACTGATGGTGAAGCAAGGCAGGCCTGGACTAGGGCAACAACATGGGAACAGAAAAGGATCTCAGAAACGTACAAACATGACTTGAAAGCACTGGATATCGGCTACATAGAAGAGAGTTCAGGCCTAGTGATGTCAGCAGAGAAGTAGTAACTTAAAGTGAATAGGACATAGTAGGTCCAGGGAATACGCTGAAAGTAGAGAGGATCACAGACCCATCTGTCCTTCCTCACAGAAACGATTCCCTCAGGGCAAGCATGAGAAAGCTAAGCGATAGGGGCAGGTGCATCAAAGATTTTGACCACTTCATTCACTTTCATATCCTGCAAATAGGGAAGTTTCCAAATATCTAGTTATCTATACCTGAGGCATGAATCACCACAGGACTGCACGACCCAGGGAGACTGCAGTCTAGATAGAAAATACACACATGAATTGCTGTTTTGGTTCAGCTCTTCAGGCCTCAACAAGCTGAGCTTGGAGTTGAAAGGAGGCGGGCAAGAAAATGAAAGTTTCTATTACTCAGGCTTTGACAGATAAAGTAGGTTTTCCATCTTTGCTCAATACCATATTTTATAACGACTAAAAAGGCAGAGTAGGTGGGGAGTAAGCCAGAGCCTGGGGGCTCTGTCAGAAATCATACCACTGGATGACAGCCACAGCATAGCCCCCAAGTGAAGGTCAGAAAAGGGCGACAGAACAGGAAGAGAGTTCATGGATTTTCCAGGTCCTTAGCAAGTTGAGGACCTTCTGAATTAATGTAATGAAGACTTCTGGGGAAGACGTGGTATTATTCCACTGTATTTCTCAAGAAAGTAGAGGAAGAACTATTCCAGATGGCTTCTTGAAGAAATAAAATATTCTGTACATACTTGAAAAGCAAAACCCTAATGTAACATTTTGTAACTTTTTTGATGGTGAAAAGAATCCCCTTACCTTCTTGCCTTCTCTGTACATGCAGCTAAATTTTCTCCCCCAAATTCACATTATGCAAAATATATTCACCCTATCCCCACAGCTCCAAACTGGGGATAAATAGGAACAGAATTTTTCACTTCTTAATGCAAGACATAGTTATCGGTCAGTTACTCTATACCAGGCATTGTTCAAAGAGCAGAAGATATGGTGGTGAGTGGGACAGGCAAGGATCGCGTAACCAAGACACCTGCTTTGTCTTCTCAGTGTCTGCTCTGACCGGCCAGGGTGCAGGGGTGCTAAGGTGAACAGAGGAGGCAGTGTTGAGTACAAGGCAGAGCGTCTTGGTGAAAGGTCAGGCCAACTCCTTGTCAGCACATGCTTGAGTAAAATGAATAAGCGAGGGCTTATATATAACATGTGTACAGTTCTTGGAGACTGTTCTAGCAAAACAGCACCAGCTATAAGGAGCTGCCATAATTAGAAAGACACAGGAGTTGATAACAAATAGGAAAATGTGTTCTGAGAAGGTATGGAGAAGGCGAATAGTCACTGCTTCCCTCTGGGGCCCCTACTCTTCTTTGTGAGGCTGTCACGAAACACAGTAGTCTCTCCAACACATCTAAGCACCCACAGTGGCAGCTGAAAAAAACACTATAATCTCTCTCGATCTTTCTCACAGTTTTGGTAATTTTTGAGACTTCAGTGAATGGATGGCACTCAACATTCAACAGCCAAGGAGCTACATTTAATTGGAATTCTGACTTAAAAAAAGTGTGTAACAAATTGATTAAAAGTAATAGTTAACACATTCATCAGGGACTCTAAATACCTCATTGTGAGAACTTCTACTAAAGGTTCAATAAGGGACAAATCTCTGCAGGTACTAGAAATTTCTTTTCATTTTCTACTCTGGGACCTGGAGAAGCTACTGGTCTACGGTGGGAGGGCCGCACCCTACTACCTTCTTCTCTGGAGACCCAAACCACTGCCTGCTCCAGCCTCTCCTGTGTCCTAGCTAATAGCCAAAAGATGATTGAGTCAACTTTAGGGACAAAGTGGTTCTTATCTCCTAAACCAACCTTGTCCAACCCGCAGCCCATGGGCCACATGCGGTCCAAGATGGCTGTGAATGAAACCCAATACAAATTTGTAAACTTTCTTAAAATACTATGAGATTTTTTCTTGGCGATTTTTATTTGTAGCTCATCAGCTATTGTTAGTGTTAGTGTATTTTGTATGTGGCCCAAGACAATTTTTCTTCTTCCAATATGGCCCAGGGAAGCCAAAAGATTAGACAGCCCTGCCATTTTCCCATCAGGCAGTGGGAGGAGGGTAGTGAATTTGAATAACAAGCTTTCCTTCTTTGCCTTGTGAACCCTATCACTTAACTGGACTCCTTGCCTCCAATTTCTGATCTCTAAAACACCCTTCACGCTGCTGGCAGAGTTAACATTACTGATGTTAACTGATCTGACCATGTCACTCTCATGCTTCAAGCCCTTCATGGGCTCTGTGCTGCTGCAGAGTAAAGCTCAGATTCCTTAGTATGCTATTCATGGCCCTCCCAAATTTTTTTTACCACCTTTTCCGTCTCATCTTTCACTGTCCACGTCCTCTTCCAATCTGGCTTGTGGCCTCAGCTCTCCAGCCACATAAGGCTATCGATGTACTTTCATGCCTCTGAGCCACTGCTCATGCCACATTCCTCTGCCAGGAAGATCCTTCCTTCCAATCTCTATCTGTCAAAATTCTCTCATCTTTCAAAGGCTGGCTTAAAGGCTGCCTCCTATTTTTAAAGTCTTGTCTAATTCCCTTGGTAGGAATTAATCCTTCTTTTCTCCAGGCTAGCATAGTACTTGGTTTATATTTCTTTTATGATACACTGTGCCTTGGAGTATAGTAATGTAGGTATGTTTTCATCACCCTCATTGAAAGTGCTTAAGTTATCTCTGTATCTTGGTCTACACAGCCTCTATCCTCAGTGCTTGGCAAATAGAGTTGCTCAATATTGAATAAATGAATGCAAATAGTTATGATATATGCATATGTGATGAATGTGTAAGTGGGGGGGATTGTCTATGTCTTTGTCAACAGACCCCATCAAATCCAGCACTACACAAAAAAATGGGCATTCAATAAATAACTCCTAATAAATGATGAGGAGATATATATGTGTGTATATGCATATATTTTACTTTTTATTTTGCCTTGTGAGTTTCATTTTGAAAAAGAGTCATAGAAGTAATCATGCTTTAAGTGACTTCCAAGAATAACAAATAAGAACAAAGACTATTCGACCAAGTAGCCCAGCTCTGAGCTCCACCTCAGTATATTTTAATGAAACCTGCAGTGTTAACAATAATTTGGACCATGGGTTATCAGATTGCAATTACTGATCAATCAGTTTGTCACACAATAGCTCAGGGAATTATATAATTAAAAAAGAAATCGGCAGTACGAAAATTGCTCCCCACGGGGATACCCTTATCCTATATTTGTGTCTGGCAAACAAAGGTAGCAGCACCACTGGATTCTGGTCTAGAGATCTTTCAGCTCTGACTGCCTTCGAGCATCCATATGCAGCTATAACAAACTGCCTCTAGCTTGGCTTAATCTTTTGTATTAGCTCATTAATGAGTCTGGATTCCTTCCCCATTTTCCATGGTATCCCAGGCAGGGACAAAGGCTCAGGCAGCAGGGGGCAGCTTTCCTTTTGCCTGACAACAAGTGGTCACTGGTCCCAGTCTGTGGCTAACAAATTCCATAGTTCTTTGAAGGTAGAGCCCATGGAGTAGATCTGCCCTAGGCTCTGCAATGCAAAAAAGAGTTTTGGGAATTTGGGCCTAGGCCGTGTCGCTGGTATCTGTGACATTACTCCAACAGCTGAGAGTGATGGTATCTCAAGAAAGCTCAGTAGCCACAAGCCCCGTGAATTGTTTCTGCTCTGTTGGCATGTGAAATACACAAACACTCACAAACATATTATATGCCACTCAAAATCATTCTAAGGATATCATGTCAGCCGGGTTTTAAATATAGGAACCTCTCACCATCTTCAACCAGAGAGCAAAATGCAAAAGGAATGCAGATTAACTTGCCCTGAACTTTATAGCTCTGAAGTCTCTCCACTTGATACCATCCTTCCATGAAAAGTCCTGGTAGAGCCGAAGATTAAAATGGGACTTCTGGATCATATAGTAAAATCTCTAAGCTGGTCTCCAAGGGCATCTTGCCTATTTATAGAGCCCCTTCTTCAGGGCAGAGTTCAAACTTGGGAAAATCTGAAGAACTTGATTTAAACACACTCATATATATATATATATATATATATATATATATATATATATACATATATATATAATCATCTTCATTTTCCATTCAGTCGCTTTGAGCCAAACTAATCTTTAAATAGTTCAAAAATCTGTTGAAGGTTGGCTAGATATATTTTTCCAAGAATCTTTAGAATTTAGATTATTATATTTAGAATTTTTAAATCACTTAAACAACACTCCAAACTAGAAAAGATGTAGTCTCTCCATTCCAGAAATTGATAAACTGAGGCACAGAGAATCAAGTCACTTAAAAGGTGACTCTTGACTTGCCCTTATGCTAACTCTTCATATTGTAATAATATGAAGAAAAACAGTATCTAGAATTTGTTGAGTGCCTACCATATACGTTATCCCTAATATTTGTCTTAACTTTTCAAGATAGATGATAGTATACCCATTTCACAGATTAGGAAGCTTGAGTATAGGGAAGTTAAGTAATTTGGCCTAAAGCCAAGTAACTACAAAAGGACAAATCTGGGAATTAAATGTAGATTTATTTGGCTCTAAAGCCTTTGTTCCTTCTCTCAAACTAAATAATCTAGTGCTGTGGCTCTCAAATGTCTCACTGAGACTCTCAGTCACACACCAGTGAGGCTTTACAACGAAAACAGGTAGTAATGGCATAATAAAAATTCATGTGAAGCAGTGAACATCAATCCCAAAAGTCCTTTTTAACCTTTAAACAGGGTGAAGAGTATTTTTCTAGTCATTTCCATGTCTCCATCTCTCCCACCTCAACACACATGTAAATATGTATCTCTCTCTTCCTGCCAATAATGGCAACAACATCAAGAGTGTTGCTAAATGATTACAATATTTGGGGGATATTGTTTTGAGTCAGTGAAGGTTTCATAGCTGTTTCCATCATAACTAAAAACTAACGTGTGCTAAGTTGGGTTTCCCCTGTCATGCTTAGGCACTCATGTTTGTGAATCTACATGTAATGTTTCACCTTTACCCCCAATGGGGATAGTACCCTGCTAGTTTTCTTCTGTCATTGCAGCCTACTGAGATATTTTTGCATCCTGATTGTATTATCTATGTATTCACTAACACCCACCTAGCATCATGCCGTCACTAAGTATTAGAAATATGTCTTCTCTATCTTCATTTAAGTCACTGGTAAAAACTTTAGGCAGTAAGGGACTAAGGACGAAGTTAATAACTAAAGGCCTCACTCTGGGCTGATATTGATACATTTCAGATTTGATAATTAGCTATATATGTATTCAACTAGATGATCAGTTAGCCAATGTTTCTCCTTACTTGTTTTAAAACAAATCATAGGACTCTCTGTCAAACACCTTGCTAAGATCTAGACACAGCATGTCTATGCCATTCCTCTGATCAATAAGGCATGTGCTCTCATGATAGTTCTCAGAATAAAAAATAAATAAACAAGGCATGTGCATGCATGCACATATAAGGGGAAATGGCTTGGTGAGTCCACAGAGGCTACTTGTAACCACCATGGTTACTTCCAAGAGTTCATGCTCTCCAACAATCTAATCTTGAATTTTGTTAAGTGACGCCAGACTTTCTGGTTTGTGGCATCCACAATCCAATTTCCATCCCTTATTGAAGGCGAGGGTAAACAATTGTACCAGTCTCGGGTCTTCTGGCTCTTCTCCAATTCATTGTGATGCTTCAAAGTTTGATAACAGTGATGCCATGATAATAGCCATAAGAATCCTCAGTGCCCTGGAATGCAACTAACCTGAACTTGGACCTCATTTTTGTGACATATCACAAGAGTAATTCTCCAAGCTTTTATTTGGTCTCGTCAGGTGCTTTTCCATAATACAGAATAGATATTACTCTGAGAAGTGATAATTTAGCAAAATAGGGACCATGAAAAAAAAATCTAGATCAACTTATTAAACAAAGAAAAGAAGACCATACTTAAGAAATTATCCAATAAGATCCAGTGCATATGAATAATAATGTAATTTGTATTTTAGATATTAATTAGAACTCTGTTGGAGATATTCCACTTAAAAACTGCTACAGAAAATCACTGTGGTCACTATCAAAGGAAAGCACACATTTAGGAATACAGAATTAACCTCATTATCATTTTACCTTCACTGTGTATCAACATTGAGCCCATACAGAATTTGGAAACATTCCTTGTTATGTGTCAAATAAATTTACAGTTGAAAGCTAGGTCTCAAATAGCCATGGGCTTAAAGGATCAAGACCAAACATTTGGTTGGGCCAGTTAGCACAAGACTGCACCACACAGACGAGCTAGTTCAAGACAAAAGAGCTTAGGTCAGTATTTTGTTCTCATTGGATTTTGTTAGAATCCTAATGACACGGGCAAAGAAAACTCAGATATGTTGATCATCAGCTTTAAAGAAGCCACTTCTCGTTCGCTAGTCTAGAACATGGGCCTTTAGCTATCACTTCAATGATGTTACCACCAAGCCATACACATTCTCCCATTTGGTCTCCATTCTGACCCACGGTTCATTTTAGGAGGTGGCTGATGGGGATTGGAGGGCATGCTGTGACTTTGTTGTGTATTATAGATATTTAGTACCTTCATTGACCACTCAAATTATGAAATGGCTTGCATGGGATTAAGCCTTTAATGTTAGCTTTAAGGGCATCTAAAAATTTTGTTATTTTTGCAGTTGGACCCCTTTAAGTGAAATCTTACTTAGAAGACCAATATGTAAAGAAGATTGTTAAAAACGGAGCTGCGCTGGTTAAAATAGGAATGGGGGACTTAGAACAACCTCCACAGCACCTCTCCCACATTCCCTATGGAACACAATCTGAATACACTGCCCTAAACAACTGAGCTATCTGGCACATAAGCCCACTGACTAATATGATGCTAATTTTATCATTCTGGAAGGAGGAAGGAGGCACGAGATAAATTATTATAGGATGTCCAGGAAGGTGGAGGAGTTGAGATCCAGGGGATAAGAGTGAAAGGGTGACTGACCCTGAATGAGAACAAGAGTCTGAGTCAGATTCTGTGAGTGGGTGCAAGGCCATGAGTAACAGGTCTTGCTGACTCTGCTGTCCTTTGGTTCAGTGATCCCAGCAGAGACCTCCCCACCTGGTACAACAACTGCCCACTGAGTTGAATGAGGCAGTTGGGTACTAAGGTATACTTCTTAGGCCCAAATCTAGTTAATATTCAAAATAAGTGATAAATAATTAGCAAGTTCATTGTTCCTGCTGTGTGGCCTTTTGTTCCAAAGATGAACTTCTTAAGTATGGGCTTCTGCCATGATTTGGAGCACTTACTGTGTAAGAAAATGTGTTTGTGTATTTGCAAGCATGTTTGCATCATGTAAGATCCTTTGGAAGCGAAGCAAATGGCTATATAGAATACTAACCAATTCATTTCCCAGTTCCACTGTTGTCATTTACTGGTAGTATGACTTTGGATAAGTCATTTCCCTCTCTTGGCTTTTAACTTCCTCTGTAAAATCAAAGGGCTAGACCCTATGATCCTATACTTATGTAATTCTGCCCTTTAGCACAGACACTGGCTATTATTGAATGTGAAAACTGCCTTAAATGAAATCTAAATTCAGAAATAAGTTGAGAAGAGCAAAGATTAAGTCCTTTGAATTGACTGATCAATTAGTAAAGTATATATATTGAGGGTCTACTTTGTATATGCTACTGTGTTAGGTGCCATGGGATACAAATAATTAAATATGTGATACACACTTAGGAAGCTTACAGTCTAGAAGCAAGATACATATTCATAAATATATCTAAGTTAATTTCTGAAATCGTATTTGAATACACACATACACATACATACACATACACCAATATATACTTCATATAGCAAATGTTTGTAACTGCAAACATTTTAGGGAGCAAGTATTTGTACCTGTTTATTGAAAAATATGGTGTTGTATGAGGCCCGTAGGTAAATGTAAATAGAATAGGAGACCCTATGAATTTCACAGATAATTTAGAAATGTATTTCTAAACTTCATAAACCTGGTAGTCTATCTTGTTTGACAGAATTCTCTTTTCATAGGTAGAACTTGTTTTGCCATTGCTAACACTTCCAACTGAAAATATGCTATGAAAGAATACAATACTGTAATGAGAAAGTTCACGTATTTCCCTCCATTGCTCAATCAAGATGACCGCAACACTAATACCAACAACATTTTGGCTCACCATTCCTGACTCATCTTCCATTTTTGAGTAATTTAATTTAATATGCAAGAACTAAAATACATGACCTAATTTAAGTACCTTTGATCCTGTGTATTCTAAATATAGCAAATTGTTCATTTTCAAGAAATTTAATATGAAATACTTGGGAATTCTTCTTGGTGCAGTGTTATTAAACTGTATATAGTAATTAAGATATTAAAAACACATGCTCCCCAAAGCCACCAGACGTTGTAATTATTTTTCAGGCTATTAGGCAAAATGACAGAAGAATTTTTAATGATGGATCTGTTTTGGAGTATATCAGCTAATTCCCTTTTACTTCATGAAATAATGTTAGCTCCACAGAGTCTAAGTCTGGTATTTAAAGACTAACTCACATTGTCCTTTTGTTACTCAGAAGTCATTCACAGGCTTTTGTTAACATGCCATTGTAGGTACTCTGTACTACACACACACACACACACACACACACACACACACACACACATTCGGGCTCCATATGGAAATAAAATGGCAATTATTAGAGTTCTGCCATGTTACTTGTATGTGAACAAGACAGACACTGGGACATAATTCCATCTGGGAAGGTCTTTTATTTAAAATTGGCTTTCAAAAGGTTTGTCCTCTTATTTAGAAATTTTAGATCAATACTGGTTTTTCTAGCAACCATTGCATTAGGTCAGTGTTTTACAACTCTCACTGGTGTTATTGTGAGAAGACTATGAAAACAAGTTTTCCATTATGCCTGGGATTCGTTTTAAACATTTTTTTTTTTAAAACATGTGCTAAGGAATGTCCTGAGTGCTCCTTTGGCACTTAACAGCTTTACTAATTAACTTATTAAACATTTTAACTTTCTATCTCAAAAGTTAGTGTCTTCATTGTACCAGAGTCTGCCAGGCATCTTAAAAATACTTTTCTGGTGTTTGCAGAGGGGGATGGAAGTGGAGACATTTCAGTGTCTGTTCTACATTTTTAGATTATTATTATTAATTTTTTTTATTTTTTAGACAGAGTCTCACTCTGTCACCCAGGCTGGAGTGCAGTGGTGCAGTCTTGGCTCACTGCACCCTCTGCCTCCCAGGTTCAAGTGATTCTCCTGTGTCAGCCTCCTAAGTAGTTGGGATTACAGGTGAGCACCACCATGCCCGTCTAATTTTTGTATTTTTAACAGAGACAGGGATTCACCATGTTGGTCAGGCTGGTCTCAAACTCCTGACCTCGTGATCCACCCGTCTCGGCCTCCCAAAGTGCTGAGATTACAGGCGTGAGCCACCGTGCCCAGCCTTTAATTATCTTTGACCATTTAACATCATTCTGTGAATTAGGGCTCGCTAACAGAAAGTTCTTCTGCTATTTATAACTCAAACTCATGCCACAAAGTTCCTGTGTTTCCACACCATACAATGTGGTGGTTAGTTTTGCAAGAATCTCACGAATTGAAATTTAGTAAACAATGTGCTTAATTTTTCTTTTTCTTTTTTTAGAAAAAGAGAGAAAAGGAGAAAGAAAGAAACAGCAAAAGAAAGAAAAAAAAAGAATGAAAGAGAGAAAGAAAGAGGACGAGAAAGAGGGAGAGAGAATGGGATTCTTGTTTTATTGCCCAGGCTATAATGCAGTCTAAAAATGGGTATTAAAAACCTCTTTTATGCCAATAATTGTGCTTAGCAATGGAGACAGGAAGGAATAGGGGATGAAAACAACAAATAAGCAGCCAACCAATATTTTATTTAAACCTGTGAAATGCTAAGCAATTGCTGGGGAGTGATTTAATTCCAATTATGTGGTCACTTTTAAAATAGGTATAATGTGA
>CAUYQU010058674.1:0-14361 GCA_963574635.1 Cheracebus regulus | reverse complement strand
GTAATCCCAGCACTCTGGGAGGCTGAGGTGGGCAGATCACTTGAGGTCAGGAGTTCAAGACCAGCCTGACCACCACCGCAAAACCCCATCTCTACTAAAATACAAAAATTAGCCAGGCGTGGTGGTGCATGCCTGTAATCGGAGCTACTCGGGAGGCTGAGGCAGGAGAATCACTTGAACCTGGGAGGCGGTGGTTACAGAGAACCAAGCTTACACCACTGCATTCCAGCCTGAGCCACAGAGCAAGACTCCATCTCAAGAAAAAGAGAGAGAGAGAAGGACAGAGAGAGCGTGGGGGTGGAGGTCTTGCTATGTTGCCCAGGCTGGTCTTGAATTCCTGGGCTCAGGCAATCCTCCTGCCTCAGTTTCCCAAAGCACTGAGATTACAGGCATGAGCCAAGTGCCCAGCCTTGCCTTTTCTTTCCGTACATGTTTGTGGATGAATAAGTAGTGCCTCCAGAGAACAGAGACTGGGTGAGGAGTGCCAGGATTTACAGAATTCCCATTCTGCCGCCTCAGGAGAGAAGAACCAACCAGCCCCACTCAGTGACAAATGCTAGAATGTATTCATGGCTGGTGATGTGCATGACACAGTACCAAGCATGCTATACACAACCACCTCAGCTACAGGAGGTCGGTGATATCTTCTAGTCTGGGACATAGTAGATGCTTAATAAATAATATTTGGGGCCAGGTGTGGTGTCTCAAGCCTGTAATCCTAGCACTTTGGGAGGCCAAGGTGGGCAGATCACAAGATCAAGAGATCAAGACCATTCTGGCCAACATGGTGAAAACCCGTTTTTTCTAAAAATACAAAAATTAGCTGGGCGTGGTCAAGCGCACCTGTAATCCCAGCTACTCAGGAGGCTGAGGCAGGAGAATCGCTTGAACCCAGGAGGCGGAGGTTGCAGTGAGCCGAGACTGCGCCATTGCACTCCAGCCTTTCGACAGAGCAAGACTCCATCTAAAATAATAATAATAATAATATTTGGGGTTTTTTTGGGGGGTGGGGAACAGAGTCTCGCTCTATCACCCAGGCTGGAGCGCAGTGGCGTGATCTTGGCTCACTGCAGCCTCCACCTCCCAGATTCAAGCAATTCTTCCTCAGCCTCCCGAGTAGCTGGGGTTACAAATATGCAGCACTATGCCCAGGTAACTTTTGTATTTTGGTTTTGTTTTTTGTTTTGAGACGGAGTCTTGCTCTGTCGCCCAGGCTGGGGTGCAGTGGTGTGATCTCATCTCACTGCAACCTCCACCTCTCGGGTTCAAGCGATTCTCCTGCCTCAGCCTCCCGAGTAGCTGGGACTACAGGAGCCCGCCACCATGCCTGCTAATTTTTGTTTTTGTGTTTTTTTTTTTTAAGTAGAAATGGGATTTCACCATATTAGCCAGGCTGGTCTTGAACTCCTGACCTTGTGATCCACCCACATCACCTCCCAAAGTGCTGGGATTACAGACATTAGCCACCTCACCCAGGCTTTGTTTTTTTTGTTTTTTTGTTTGTTTGTTTGTTTTTTTTTGTGAGATGGCATCTTGCTCCATCAACCAGGCTACAGTGCAATGGCGTAATCTCAGCTCACTGCAACCTCTGCCTCTTGGGTTCAGGCGAATCTCCTGCCGCAGCCTCCCAAGTAGCTGGGATTACAAACGTACGGCACCACCCCCAGCTAATTTTTGTATTTTTAGTAGAGATGGGGTTTGGACATGCTGGCCAGGCTGGACTTGAACTCCTGACCTCAAGTGATTCCCCCACCTTGGCCTCCCAAAGTGCTGGAATTACAGGTGTGAGCCACCATACCCAGCTGATAAATATTTGTTGAATGAATTCATTGAATGCTGACAGCAACTCCACAAGGAATGCCTTGGGGCTCGTTTTCTTGTTATTTATCTGTTAATAACCACTATTGAGATAGTTCCCACACCATATATTTTACTCGCTTCAAGTTGCTTTTCGCATAGTCAGTGGTTTTCAGCGTGTTCAGGGGTTTTTAGCATACTCACAGACTGTGCAACCTTCACCACAGTCAATTTTAGAACATCATCACCCAGAAAGAAAGGCGGCAGCCATTAGCAATCGTTCTCCATCTCCCTGGTATTAGCTTGCAGGGACTGCCAGAACCAAGGACCGCAAACTGGTGGCTTGAACCAACAAAAACGTCTTCTCTCACAGTTGCCAGAGGCTGGAAGTCTGAGATCAGGGTGTCCCCAGGGCTGGTTGCTTCTTTTCTTTCTTTTCTTTTCTTTTTTTTTGATATGGAGTCTCGCTCTGTTGCCCAGACTGGAGTGCAATGGCATGATCTTGGCTCACTGCAGCCTCCACCTCCCAGGTTCAAGCGATTCTCTTGCCTCAGCCTCCCGAGTAGCTGAGATTACAGGTGTGTGCCATCACACCCGGCTAATTTTTGTATTTTTAGTAGAGACAATGTTTCCCAATATTGGCAAGGCTGGTCTTGAATTCTTGACCTCAAGTAGTCTGCCACCTTGGCCTCCCAAACTGCTGGGATTACAGGCTTGAGCCACCGTGCCTGGCCAGGGCTGGGTGCTTCTGAAGCTGTGAAAGAGAATCAGTCTCGGACTTCTTCTCCCCTGGCAGGTGTGCTGGCCAGCTTTGGTGTCCCTTGGCTTGTAGAGATGTCATCTCGAACCCTGATATTCTGATCTTGCCTTCACCTCCACGTGGCCTGGCCCTCTTTTTTTTTTTTTTGAGATGGAGTCTCGCTCTGTCACCCAGGCTGGAGTGCAGTGGCTTGACCTCAGCTCACTGCAGCCTCCACCTCCTGGGTTCGTGATTCTCCTGCCTCAGCCTCCCGAATAGCTGGAATTACAGGTGTGTGCCACCACGCCTGGCTCGTTTTTTGTATTTTTAGTTTTACAGGACAAGCCGCTGACAGAACCCCTCAGATGCCGCAGTGAGGAAGGAAGGAACTTTATTCAGCTGTGGCGCATCAGTAGACTCATGTCCAAAAGCCGAGCTCCCCGAAAAGCAGGCTTCTTCCCTTTTTACAGACAGACAGCTCTGAAGGGTAGCAGCAGTGAAACTGACTCATGTCCACTGGCTGGACATTAGACCTTACAGCCTTCGGCTTTCATTGATTCGCTAATTCACATTTAGCACACGGGAAGGAGGGCAGGAACGAGGGCAAGGGCAAGAGTGGCAGAAGTTGAACAAAGGCAGTAAATCACTTAGTGTCAGAGGCATTCCTAAAGGGAGGCTGGTTTATGCCAACGTGGAGTACGTGACTCAGGGAAGGTCCTTGGGCAGCAGGAAAAACATTCTTTTGCAATATTTTCAAGGCTTATAGATAACACAGGCACCAGTCACAGAGAAGGGAGTTATTTTCTCAGTCGTTGGGCCCTGCCGCGGTCAGGCCGGTGGCGTCAGCAAGTTGCCGGACCTTTGACTTCAACTTTGTGCTCTTTTATCTTTTACCTCCTGAGTAGCTGAGATTACAGGCACCCGCCACCACACCTGGCTCCTTTTTGAATTTTTAGTAGAGATGGAATTTCACCATATTGCCCAGGCTGGTCTTGAACTCCTGACCTCAAATGATCACCCGCCTCAGCCTCTCAAAGTGCTGGGATTACAGGCGTGAGCCACTGCGCCTGGCCTGGTTTTTTGTTTGTTGGTTTGGTTTGTTTATTTTTGAGACGGAGTCTTGCTCTGTCACCAGGGTGGAGTGCAGTGGCGAGACCTTGGCTCACGGCAACCTCTGCCTCCCGGGTTCAAGCGATTCTCCTGCCTCACTCTGTTGCACTGAGCCCAGATCTCACCACTGCGCTCCTGACTGGACTTGAGACTCTCTCAAAACATTAAATCAAATTAAATTAAAATAGTAATTATAAACCCTTTGTAGGCCAACATAAATATTTCATGAAAAATGTTGGCCAGGCTCAATGGCTCACACCTGTAATCCCAGCACTTTGGGAGGTCAAGATGGGTGGATCATGAGGTCAGGAGTTTGAGACCAGCCTGGCTAACACAGTGAAAGCCCATCTCTACTAAAAATACAAAAATTAGCCAGGTGTGGTGGCAGGTGCCTGTAGTCCCAGATACTTGGGAGGCTGAGGCAGGAGAATCGCTTGAACCCTGGAGGTGGAGGTTTCAGTGAGCTGAGACTGCACCATTGTACTGCAGCCTGGGCAACAAGAGCGAAACTCTGTCTCAAAAAAAGAAAGAAAAAGAAAAGAAAAATGTATTTTCGGTCAGGCACAGTGGCTCACACCTGTAATCCCAGCACTTTGGGAGGCTGAGGCAGGAGGATTGCTTGAAGCCAGGAGTTCCAGACCAGGCTGGACAACATAGCAAGACCCTCTCTCTACAAAATGTTTTTTTTTTGAGACAGAGTCTTACTCTGTCGTTGAGGCTGGAGTGTGGTGGTATGATCTCAGCTCACTGCAACCACCCGCTCCTAGGTTCAAGTGATTCTCCAGCCTCAGCCTCTCAACTAGCTGGGACTACAGCTAATTTTTGTATTTTTAGTAGAGAAGAGGTTTCACCGTGTTGGCCAGGTTGGTCTTAAACTCCTGACCTCAGGTGATCCACTCGCCTCAGCCTCCCAAAGTGCTGAGATTACAGACATGAGCCACTGTGCCCCGCCAACAAAACATTTTTTAAAAAATAGCTGGGTGGGTGTTGCACACCTGTAATCCCAGCCACTTGGGAGGCTGGGTGGGAGGATCTCTTAAGCCTGGGAGTTCAAGGCTGCAGTGAGCCGTGATCGTGTGGCTTGGGTGACAGAGCGAGAAGACCGTGTCTCAAAAAGAATAAAGAAATAAGTTGATGGCATATGCACCTTTCATGACTGGCATGGCACCCACCCAGGCAGCAGAGCCAGGAAGTACTGTCAGGAGACAGGGGCCCGTGATCTGAGCTCGAATCCCTGCCCTGAAACCCCAAGTCTCTCTGGGGGTGAATAGGGAACTACTGTCTAGAGGCCACTATCACCAGGCTGTATCACTTCCCGATGCCTCAGTTTCCCCAGTTGTAAAATGGGTCTAGTAACAGAGCCCATCTCAGAACCTTGCTATAGAATAAAGTATTAACAGAAAATAAGCACGCCCTTCATTGTTAACTATGATCATGAATGAGTCTGTGTGTTCTTGCAAGCAAGTGCACACGGCTGTTTACGTGTGCCTCAGTTTCCCCATCTGCCCAACCAGAGGCCAGTGTGTGCTCCCTTCAAGCCCCTGACTGTGTGCCTCTTCTAAGACTCCCTGCTCCATTTTCTTATTTTCTTTTTCTTTCTTTTTTTTTTTTTTGAGACGACACTCCGAGTGTCGCCCAGGCTGGAGTGCAATGGCACCACCTCTGCGCTCTGCAACCTCCGCCTCCTGGGTTCAAGCGATTCTCCTGCCTCAGCCCCCAGAGTAGCTGGGATTACAGGCGCCTGCCACCACACTTGGCTGATTTTTGTATTTTTAGTAGAGACAGGCCTGTCTTGAACTCCTGACCTCAGATGATCCACCCGCCTCGGCCTCCCAAGGTGCTGGGATTACAGGTCTAAGCCACCGCCCTCCCCCCCACCATCCTCATTCTCCATGTTAAGGTCATGTAGAGGCTTTTAAGTGCCTGGAGACCCCCATGCCAGGCAGCACCCTGAGAACGGGAAGTGGGGGGCTGCATGGAGGGAAGGAGCTAGGGGAGCTGTGGGATCTCCTAACAGACTGGGGGAGGCCTGGCTTGGACGCCTGGGTCCGCATCCTTTGTGCGAGGTGCCACATCCGTTGAGTTCCCATTTATGATCTAAGGAGGAGCTTGGATGTCCGGGTTCCCGTCCCTGCGGTGCGGGATGGAGATAAGACCCCAGGATCCTGGTCTCTGGAGCTCCTTAGAGAGCTGGATCCTGGTCCCTGACGGGGCAGAAGTGGGTCCGGACCCCAAATTCTGGCCTTGTAAGGCGGATTGGACTTCGATGGGAAGTCCCATTCCTGTGGCGGGAGAGTGTGCTGATACCCAGGGGTTCTCTCCCGGAAAGGAAGGGTCTCGAATTTTGGATTTGTGTTCCTGGAAGGCGTGCTGACGTCTGAGTCTCCACTCGTACAGAGGGCTCGGGCGCAGGGTACCCGCCTTGTCCCGAGGGGCTGCTGGGGCACTAGCTGTCTCCCAAAGGGATGTAGAGACAGTGCCGGGACTCCGGTGTTCCCCTCTTGGGGTGGGGAAGCTCCGATCCGAGGTTCTCATTCTGACCCCCGACGTTACGTTGGGGCGAGGGAATTGGACCCCAGGGTAGCCGGGCCCCCAACCAGGGAATGGCGAGCGGGGCGGGGCCGGGGGAGGAGACGCGGAGGGCGGGGCTTCGACAGACCCCGCCCCCGCCCGCCAGCGCTGGCCGCGCGTCTCAAGTCTGCGCGGCCGAGGTGGGCGCCGAGAGCTGGGCGCCACAGCCCGCGCGTCCCGCTGCGCCCCGCGCGCCCCGGGGTCTATGGAGCGGCCCCTCCGAGCCGCCCGGCCGGCCCCACGCCGCGCCCGGAGCCTGCTCTGCGGCCAAGTAACCGGACTGCCGGTCCTGCGGGTAGGGGAAGCTTGCCGGCTGGCAGGAGGGGGACTTCTGGGTCCGGAGGAATGGGGAGGCTGGAACTCCAGTGTCTGGGGGCTGGGGTGTCGGGACGAGGGTATCCCGAGGCTGGGGGAAGGGGCGCACGGATGTTTGGTTCCTGGCCCTTTCCCTCTGCAGGAGACGCAGGGCTGGGAGACCTGGGCGCGGGGGTCTGGGGCATCTGGACACCTGCCTGGGGAGGTTTGGGGGCGGCCTGTTTCCATGGGTAAGGGAGTGTTCTGAACGCCTGGTCCTAGAGGAATGAAGATCTAACTGAAAACGTTCCTGGTTCTAGGGGATCAGGAGAGCAGGACACCTGGGCCCCGCGTGTCGGGTCCATCCTGGGGGTGTCCTGGGGTAGAGATTGTGGCGGCTGCGTCCGGCGCTAGGGCTCGCGCGCCGGGGTCTTCAGGGAGGAAGTTATGGTCCTGGGGATGTGGCGGTCGGGACACGTGGCGCCACCCCGAGGGGCTGGGAGAAATCCCCGGGCAGGACACAGGATGGGGGGGTCCCTGCCCTCTGCCCCCGGCCTCCTTAGCCCAGCTGGGGAAACAGGCTCACCACAGATCTGGGGAGTCGGACTCTGGGGATGGGCTTGGGGGGCGGGTCCCCGGGGCAGGGGGCTCCAGGGGCTGGAGCCGTGCGTGCCTGGCCCGGGAGGCGCCCGCCCCCCTCCCGTCTTGGGCATGCTTGGCACGCAGCGCGCGGGCCGGTCCGATCCGTATGCGCGCCGCGTGCGCCCATTGGTATGCGGGAGCCAGCCCGGCGCGGGCGTGAGGCGGGCGCGCTGGCGGGCGGCGCGGGGGAGGCGGCGGCGGGGCACGTCCTCACCCGGAGCGCCAGCCTCGGACCGGCCAGGGTGAGAGCTGCGGCCTCCGAACCGAGGCCTCCAGGAAGGGGAAACTGAGGCACCATCCAGCTCCCCCCCAGCTCCTTGCTGGGACCCTGAGCCCCGCGCGGATCTCAGGTTCCCTAGAAGGTCTCCCGAGGGCACTGAGCGCTGCCTCTGGCCCTTTCCCGCTGCAGGAGACACGGGGCTCGGAGCCTGCCTGAGCGACCCCCCCGGAGATGGCAGCCCCCTATCCCGGCAGTGGCGGTGGAAGCGAGGTCAAATGCGGGGGAAGCCGCGGCGCCAGCGTCCCGTGGGACTTTCTACCCGGGCTGATGGTCAAGGCGCCGACCGGACCGTGGTGAGCAAAGCCCCACCCCCTGGCCGCGGCCCCGCCCCCGGGGAGGCGTCCCCGAGGACAATTCACACCCGATGTTCTGTCCCTATCCCAAGGGGCAGTTCACACCCAGCTCCCGGCCCCGCCTCCTGGGGCTAGAAGGTCTTACCTTGAGTTAACCACCGTCCTGAGCCCGTCCCCTGCGTTCTACTTTCAGTCCCGGTCCTTAGAATTCACGCCCAACATCTTTAATCTCGCCCCTCCACCACCTCCTCCTTCCCCCCAGAATTGACACTCGAGGTTCTGGGACACTCCCTTGGCTGGAGTGCAGAATCCACACTCCGGTCTGCTCCCACCTCCAGAGGTGTGGAATCCACTCCCCAGTCCAGTTCCCAAGGTCCCGGGAGGCGGGGCTCGCCCTCAGTTCCCACGTCCCTGAGCCCCCGGGCCGCGCCGACACCTCCTCCGGGCCGCCCGCCCAGCCTGCAGGCACAGCGCAAGGAGAAGTCCCGGAACGCGGCGCGCTCGCGGCGCGGGAAGGAGAACCTGGAGTTCTTCGAGCTGGCCAAGCTTCTCCCGCTGCCCGGCGCCATCTCGAGCCAGCTGGACAAGGCTTCCATCGTGCGCCTCAGCGTCACCTACCTCCGCCTGCGCCGGTTCGCCGCGCTGGGGGCGCCGCCCTGGGGGCTGAGAGCCGCGGGGCCGCCGGCCGGCCTCGGTGAGTGCGCATGCGCGGGGCGAGGGGCCCGGGCTCTCCAGGACGAGTCACCGCAGCCTGGGTCTGAGCTGCGGGCCTGCCCTCGGCCAGCCGCTTGTCTCGAGTCAGCCAGGACCTTTGCGTGCCCCTATCAGGTGGCTTCTGCTCTCCAAGCCTCCGTTTATTAAACTGAAATGGGCTCAAGAGGTTGGGAAAGTTTCCTGAATTCTGCCCTAAACAAGGGCCTGGCAGTGCTAGGGGTCGCTGCTAAATGCTATTCCTGTCTTTTTATTAGGGGAGAGGAATCATTATTACAACCAAAGGGACTCCCAGCTGCATGAGCGGGACACAGAGGTCCCACCCTGGCCCCGGCCGCCCGTTCACTAATGGGCAGGAGACCCTGGACCCCGACCTCAGGGTCCCCAGCAGGGACGCAAGGACTATACAGTCTGAGCCCCCAGTTGGAGGAGCAGGAGGGAGACCGGTTGGTGTGAGGGATGAGCTGGGGAGCTTCAGGAAGATGCCCCGGGGCCCCTGTCGCCACGCAGCCAACCCCCAGCTTTGCCACCCCAGGCAGGTCACCTCACTTCTCTGTGCCTTTATGTGAAGTGGGAAAAAGCAGTCCAACCTCCCCCAGGGGGCTGAACAGAGAATCAAGCAGGTGCTATTTGCAAAGTCCCAGGAAGTGCCTAGCTCAGAGCAAGCCACCTACATGCGGCCAAGGCTGTTATCAGCAGTGACCTTGCCCGGCTGCTGGAGGGGTTCGGGGTTCGGCGGGGAGGAGGGGCGGGGGCTGCCGCTTTTGGAGCGTCTCCTGCCTGTCTGGCATTTTTCTGAGCGCTGGGATCCCGCAGGAGAAACAAACTAGACAAAAGTCCCTGCCCTGGAGCAGCTGGCATCCTAGTAGCCAAGATGCAATAAAGAAATAAGCAAAGCAGGCCAGGCTGGTGGCTCACACCTGTAATCCCAGCACTTTGGAAGGCTGAGGCAGGTGGATCACTTGAAGTCAGGAGTTCGAGACCAGCCTGACCAACATGGTGAAAACTCATCTCTACTAACAATACAAAAACTAGCCAGGTGTGGTGGTGCGTGCCTGTAGTCCCAGCTACTCAGGAGGCTGAGGCAGGAGAATCACTTGAACCCAGGAGGCGGAGGTTGCAGTGAGCCAAGATCATGCCACTGCACTCCAGCCTGGGGGACAGAGCAAGACTCTGTCTCAAAAAAGAGAAATAGGCAAAGCAACATAATCTAGAATATGTAAAAATATAAACTCTGTAAGATACAGATACGTATCTGAGTTTATTATTATTACTCAGACTTTATTACCGAGGCATCGGCGTGTTTTTTTGTTGTTATTATTACTTCTGTTTTATGTGTTTGTTACAGCTTTGCGGTTATGACGATAAGGCAGTGAGTGGTGTTTATCTGAAGTCTCAGGGCACCCCATCCTACCCCTGTCCCCACCCCTCCAGAAGAGGGTGTCCTCAGGGTGGGGTTGGAGGGGCTCCAATTCCTCTCCTTGCCCCATCCCAGGGGAAGAGGGGGGAGAGAAAATAGCATTGATTAAGCTCGCAATAAATCACCATTTAAATTTAAATAATCCGGCTTCCCAGGCGGTAATTAGGGGAATTGACTGGCGCGGAGAGAATGCGGCATTAGCGCCACTGATTACTGTCATTACCGCGAACAACATGTGCGCCGGCGGGGGATAAACATCTTGCCTATTGTCCCCGAGCTGGAGGGAGAGAAAGAGGGGGCTAAGAGAGTCCCAGCGGCATCCAGCCCCCTAGTACCTGGATGGGCATTCGGGGCTCGGAGGCGCAGGGGCTGGCTGAGGTCACAGCACTGACGTGGCAGACCACGGACCTAATCGACACCCGCTGGACCATGGTGCTGGGTGGAAGGAGGATCAGGAAAGTGTGGGAGGGCTTGGCACTGCGTGGACTCCTATAGTCCCAAAGTGGGAAATCGGGGGACAGAGGCATTTCTAGCTCTACAGGGTCCCCAACAACAGGCCAAGCACCTGCTTCCATAGTTCAGAGGGGGAGCTGAGGACAGCTTTTCAGCTGAAGCCACAGAGCAGAGCCCTGTCCGTCACACTCTCTAAAGGGGAGGGGGCTTCCATGCCCTCCTCGGTAATAAGCCGGGCACCATGGCTCACGTCTGCAATCCCAGCACTTTGGGGGGGCCAAGGTGGAAGGATCGCTTTAGGCCGGGAGTTCGAGACCAGCCTGGGCAACATAGCAAAACCCAGTCCCTACAAAAATAAAAAAATATTAGCTGGGTTTGGTGGTGCCCAGCTGTAGTCCCTGATACTGGAGAGGCTGAGGTGGGAGGATTGCTTGAGCCGAGGAGATCAAGGCTGCAGTGAGCTGTGATCGTGCCACTGCACTCCAGCCTGGGTGACACAGCAAGACCCAGTACCTAAAATAATAACAATAATAGTGATCATATGCAATGCATGCGTCAGACCCTGTGATAAGCCCTGTATTACAAAATACCTTTTTTTTTCAGAGAGAGGCACTATTATGTTTCCCAAGTCACAGACGTGGAAAGCTGAGGCCCAGAGGTGTGAAGCTGTTTACCCAAGGTCACACAGCTGGGATTCACACACAGATGAGGCCTGGCCCCAAAGGCCGCCTCTCAACCGTCATACATGGTCTGGAGGTCAACAGGGTTTTGTAGGGATGGGTTTTAGGTCTCCACCTCTGTAGGCCTCAGTCCACCATCTGTGAAATGGGACAACAGAAGGTCAACTCTAGCCCTGAGCCTCTGAGTCTGGAGAGGAGACTGCCTGGACCTCGTGTCAGCGTTCCCTATTCTTTTTTTTTTTTTTTTTTTGAGGTGGAGTTTGCTCTTGTCGCCCAGGCTGGAATGCGGTGGTGATCTTGGCTCACCATAACCTCCGCCTCCTGGGTTCAAGCAATTCTCCTGACTCAGCCTCCCGGGTAGCTGGAACTACAGGCACCTGCCACCACACCTGGCTAATTTTTGTATTTTTAGTAGAGACGGGGTTTCACCATGTTGGCCAGACTGGTCTCAAACACCTGACCTCCTTTTTTTTTCTGAGACGGAATTTCCCTCTTGTTGCCCAGGCTGGAGTGCAATGATGCCATCTCAGCTCACCAACCTCCGCCTCCCCGGGTCCAGTGATTCTCCCGCCTCAGCCTCCCTAGTAGCTGCGATTACAGGCATGCGTCACCACGCCTGGCTAATTTTATGTTTAGTAGAGACGTGGTTTCTCCACGTTGGCCAGGCTGGTCTCGAACTGTCGAGCTCAGGTGATCTGCCCCCCTCGGCCTCCCAAAGTGAGGGGATTACAGGCGTGAGCCGCCGCGCCTGGCCTTTACGGCCTTCTCTCTTCACATAGCACTTACTGTCATCTGACACTCTGGATTTATCTTGTTATTTTGCGTCATTTGCCAACAGCCCCTTGGTTGCTGGGCCTAGAATAGTGTCTGGGACACAATGAGGGCTTCATACATTGTTGAGTGACTGTGGCAGACGAGGGCAGGAAGGGTAACGTCTTAATTAAGACAGGGTCCTGCTCTGTCGCCCAGGCTGGAATGCAGCGGTCAATCTTGGCTAACTGCCACCTCTGCCTACCGGGCTCCAGAGAGCCTTCCCTTCAGCCTCCCAAGTAGCCGTGACTACGGGCGCACACCACCATGCATAGCTACCTTTTGCATTTTTCACAGAGACGAGGTCTCTTCGTGTGGCCCAGGCTGGTCTCACATTTCTGGTATCAAGTGATGTGCCAACTTTGGCCTCCCAAAGTATTGGAATTGCAGGTAAGAGCCACGTGCCCAGCCAAGGGCTGACTTCTTAGCTCACAGGTCAGGCACAGCCTCGCTGAGAAAGTAACGTTTTTTTGGTTTGGTTTGGTTTGGTTTTGAGACAGAGTCTTGCTCTGTCGCCCAGGCTGGAGTGCAGTGGCACAATCTCGGCTCACTGCAACCTCCACTTCCCAGGTTCAAGTAATTCTCCCGCCTCCCAAGTAGCTGGGATTACAAGCACACGCCACCACACCCAGCTACTTTTTGTATTTTTAATAGAGATAGGGTTTCACCATGTTGGCCAGGCGGGTCTTGAACTCCTGACCTCACGTGATCCTCCCACCTCAGCCTCCCAAAGTGCTGAGATTACACTGCGCTTGGTCAAGGAAGTAACCTTTGAGATGAGACTCCAAGGAGGTGTGGGAGCAGCTGTGGAAAAGCTGAAAGAGAGTGGCTCAGCAGAGGGAACAGCCGGTGTGAATGCCCTGAGGCAGGCGGGGGTCAGCTCGCTGGGCGCAGACCACACAGGCTGTACACGGCATCTTGCGACATGGTAGGGGTTTGGCTGTTACCTGCAGTGAGAGGGGAGCTGCAGAGGCGGAGGGTGGAGCCTGGTGAGGATGAGACTGTGGTGGTCCAGGCGGGGCAGCTAGACTGGGCTGGGGCCATGGGTGGTGGGACGCAGATGACACGGTCAGGTCCAACCCCTGGGCCTTGCTTAAAATGCACGTGGGTTGTGAGCCAGAGGGCGGGCTCCAGGGAACCACTTGAAAAGGCGGAGGGGCCCCCATGTTATCTGTAGTCATGCTGAAAAAGTAGTGCGGCCAGGGCGGTGGCTCACGCCTGTAATCCCGGCACTGTGGGAGGCCGAGGCGGGTGGATCACCGAGGCCGAGGTCAGGAGTTCAAGACCAGCCTGGACAACATGGTGAAACCCTGTCTCAACTAAAAGTACAAAAATTAGCTGACTGTGGTGGCGCCTGCCTGCAATCCCAGCTACTCGGGAGGCTGAGGCAGGAGAATCACTTGAACCCGGGAGGCGGAGGCTGCAGTGAGCCGAGATTGTGCCATTACATTCCAGCCTGGGCAACAAGAGCAAAACTGCTTCTCAAAAAAACAAACAAAAACAGAATGGTGGCATGAGTGCCAGTGTTAGGCAACTACTGTATACACTAGCCCATTCAGCTCTATCACTATATAACCATTTTACAGATGAGGCTGAGGAAAGTTGAGGCTAAGGAAAGTTAAGGCAGAGGTGACCTGGCACTGCCCCACCCCATGATGCCCACCCCCACGCAGCCCTCAGGCCTGCAGCGCTTTGACGATGGGGCGTGTGAGGGACCCCTCTCCCAGACTTCCCAGGTGATGAAGCCCCCACTTCTCCTCTCCAGGACTTGGGGTCAGCACAGCCCTTTGGGGCAGTTCAGAGGGGTGGGTGACGGTGGAGACCTGGGAACTTGGAAGAGGCCTCAGCTTCTGCCCTCTGCCCCCAGTTTCCTCCTCCCTGCCCTGGGTCCCTCCACTCTCTGTACCTGGTTCCCCACTCTCTCTGTCCCTGGGTCCCCTGTGTGTCTTCCCCCAGTTCTTCCCCTTCTCTCTGCCCCTGGGTCTCCCCATGCCTGCCACAAGCTCCCTCCTCTCTCCCACCAGGTTCCCCTCTCTCCACCCCAGGGTCCCCTCTCTCTCTGCCCCTTGATCTCCCCCAGCCCCTGCATCCCCCACTGCCATCAGGTCCCCCCTCTCTCTCACCAGGTTCCCCCTCTGTCTACCCCCAGTTCCCCCCATGCCCCCAGATACCTGCTATCTGTCCTGAAGTCCCCCCCCCGCCTGAGTCCCCCTCTCTCTACCCAAGTCCCCCTCTCTCTGCCCCTGAGTCCCCCTCTCTCCGCCCCTGGCCTCCCTCCCCTCTCCACCCCTGGCCTCCCTCCTCTCTCCGCCCCTGGCCTCCTTCCCCTCTCTGCCCTGGCCTCCCTCCCATCTCTCTGTCCCTGGCCTCCCTCCCATCTCTCTGCCCCAGCCTCCCTCTCCTCTCTGCCCTGGCCTCCCTCCCATCTCTTTGCCCCTAGCCTCCCTCCCATCTCTCTGCCCCAGCCTCACTCCCCTCTCTACCCCGGCCTCCTTCCCCTCTCTCTGCCCCTGGCCTCCCTCCCCTCTCTCTGCTCTGGCCTCCCTCCCCTCTCTGCCCTG